>PVNU02000072.1:6600000-6878084 GCA_003013855.2 Liriodendron chinense
GTGAGCCCCACCGTCATGTACGTATTGTATCCACACTGTCCATTCATTTGAAGAGATCATTTTAAGACATGAGATAAAGAATAAGGCAGATCCGAAGATTAAGTGGACCCCACAAAAGAAAATAGTGGGGATAGTGATGCAACCGTTGAAACCTTTCTAGAGCCCACCATGATTTTTATTTGAGATCCAACCTTTTCATAAGTTCACATGGACATGGAATAAGGGAAAACACAAATATCAGCTTGATCTAAAGCTTCTGTGGCCCCAAGATGTTTTTAATGGTAGGAGATCAATCTCCACTTTTTTTCTTTAGTGAGGTCCACTTGAGCTTTGGATCTGCCTCTTTCTTTGTCTCATGCCCTAAAATGATCCTTCCAAATGGATGGACAATGTGGATACAATACATACATCACATCACGGTGGGGCCCATAAAAGTTGGTCACGTCACTGCGAGATAGCTATTAACCCGTAATGGGTAGAACACGTGTTGTAGAGTGTTATGATGATGGAGGCGCGGCAGGACGCGGATTGCCTGCGAAAGCCTTTCAGCATCTCCTGCACTCGAAATTTAGGTGGGGCCCACCGTGATGTTTCTGAGAAATCTACTCCATCCAACCGTTTTTTGAGATCATTTTAGGCATTGCAACAAAAAATAAATGGGATTCAAGACTCAAGTGGGCTGAAAACGTAAGGATTGAACTTCCACAGTTGAAATATTCGTGGGGCCACAGAAGTTTCGAATCAGGATAATATTTGTGTTTTCAGTTCATCTCTAGGAATAACATTATGAACGGTATGGTTGGCATATAAACATCACTTTGGACCCTATAGAGGTTTCAACGGTAGAAATTTCCCTACCCACCTTTTGCTTTATTGCGGCCCACTTGAGTCTTTTGCTTTAGTGCGGCCCACTTGAGTCTTGTATTCTTTCAGTTTTAGTGGAAACGCCTAAAATGATCTCAAAAAATAGTTGAACGGCATAGATTTATCATAAACATCACGGTGGCCCCCAAGTAGATTTGGAGTGCAGGATATGCCGCAGGACGTGGATTGCGTGATATCATGCTAAGGTATGACCTAAAAATGATGCAGATATAATGGTTTAGTGGACCACATCAGAGATGACTCTTGCATTTAATGAAGCTTGTAATTCTGCTTTTGTGCATTTAATGCAACCCAGCTTACTATCTAGCGTGATCCACTAGACCCTTGGATCGGTATCACTTTTAGATCCATGCCTTAACATGATTTTAACAAGAGGCATGGACGGAGTGGATAAACTAGATGTATCAAGGTGGGCTCCCACAAAGATCTAGTCAGACGCAATCCTCGTCCCAGTGGGATTTTTACTATATTAGCCCCGAGGTGTGGCCATTTTAACTAAAAATTCAATTTCTCATACCATCTTGCCAAAGTGGCCTTTTCACGAGAATTTGAAATATTTGTGGTCGGTTTTGCCCCTCTGACCAGCTGTTGACGTACGGAGCTGCTTTTCGCACGAGACTTTTTCTCAAGGGGATTGTGGGGCTCACAAAATCATCGATTTTGGCCATCGGATGGCCAATCTGATCCGCTCATATGAAATGGGGCATTTTCAAACCCACGCGAGAGGTTTTTGCAAATCCGACAGAGGCTGTATGTGACCCAGAATAGCGTTAAGGATTCTCATTAGTACAAATTATTATTTGCACTGGCGTGGGCCACCGGTATTGACACTTTCCTTGAAATTTTTGACAATGACTCGTAATTAAAAAACTTTTTATATGAATGAATTCGATTTGTCTTCTCACATCCAAATTGCCCCACATAAGATCACGTTTGTAAATGGTGGGGCCATTGACGCAATGCATGGTGAAATTGATCCATAAACCTTCCAGTGAAACACGTTGTATGGGATCCACCACATTCTTCGTACGAAGAAAGTGAAAAAGTTGGGTTTGGAAGTCCCACCAAGGCAATGCATGCTATCCGTTCATCAACGACGTCGATGGACTGTTCTCCTTCCCTCTTCGTCTGACTTTGGTGGTTATCATCCGATTTTTCATGATGCACGTCCAAGATAATGGCTGTAGTAGATTGTAACAGAGAAGAAAGGTTGTGCCCACAAAAATAGTCCGCTAAATGAAAATAGGTAAACCATCTCTTTAACTAATTCTCTATGTAAATGTTAATGTGGATGGTAATGTGCATGGTGAAATGGAAAAGTGTAATGGGTGGAGGCTCAAATGTGGGTTGGATTTCCACTGAGTACTCAAAACTCCATGTGCTAACTGGATTCCCACTGAGTATTGTGGAATCCCCCCTGGAACTAGGGATTCCCACTGGGCATAGTGGATTCCCACTGAACACTGTGGATTTTCCCTGGCACTGCGGATTCCCACTGGCCACTGTGGATTCCCACTGAACACCGTTGATTCCCCTGGGCATAGTGGATTCCCACTGAACAACGTGGATTCCCACCGAACAACGTGGAATCCCCCATGGCACTGCGATTCCTATTGGCCCCTGTGGATTCCCACTAGGCATTGGGGATTCCCACTGGGCATAGTGATTCCCATTGAACGCTTTGTATTTAACCTGGCACCGCTGATTCCCACTGGCCACTCAGGATTCCCGCTGAGCATTGTAGATTTCCCTGGGCATAGTGGATTTCCACCGAACAATGTGGTTTCCCACGTGGCACTGCGGATTCCTACTGGCCACTGTGGATTCCCACTGAGCACTATGGAATCGTACTGGGCATTGTGGATTCCCCCTGGGCATTAGGGATTCCCACTGGGCATAGTGGTTTCCCCCTGGGCTCAGGGGATTCCCACCGAGCAATGTGGATTCCCACTGAGAAAGGTAAATCCAAACGCACAAGGTCCAACGCCATTTGACTTTATGACATGCTCTTTTAGTTATGACATGCTCTTTTCTTAGCTGTCAAAACAAGGCCCTAATGGGTGCTATAACAAGAATGATACTCTACATTGGGCATCCACATTGGCATTGGGAATCCATTGTTTCAATTGTATAGTTCTTAATTCGACCACGGAATGCATCTCAACATCTTCATCTCTACAACACTCAATTCATAAAAGTATCTTTTAAGGCTTACAACCAAGCTTTCTCGTATCATGCACAAGAATCGTTGAATATGACAGTTACGCAGCCCATATGCTGTCATTATGATGGTGAGCTAGTAAACGAACGAGGAAGGTGGAGATACAACGGTGGCGATTCTCAGTTTATCATGGTGAGCAATGAAATAAGATATGAGGATCTTGTATCTAAAATTCACAATGTTATCGGCACGACACATTCGGAATATGAGCTTAGAATCAAGTTCGTCTACCCATCGCCTAACTCCATATCACTTCGTCCACAACCGATCAGATATGATGACGATGTGGCGGCATATATGTTTATCTCCGCTCAGAACCCGAAAATTCATATACCTATGTTTGTAGAGAAAGTCAGACATAAACGTGTATTTCATGATCCTGTGGCGGTGCATTTAAATGAGCCTATACCAACAGTTGATACGGCCGTATATAGAAAAGACTGCACTGGCATTCATTCAACAGTCCGTGAAGACGTCATTAGTTCATTACGTGGGGCACGTTCAGAACTTCCGCGTACGGGCAGTTTCGAGACACCGGAGCCAACAGCATGTGCAGTTATACGTACTTCACTGAGTGGGGCATATCACGAAGATCCAAGTTTGGACAGTTTCGATGCGCCATCGTTCCGAATCATTCATAGCGAAGACAACGCGCACATTCCTTCACCAGCTACTACAGATATTCGTCATCGACCATCGACTTATGCAATTCAAGAAGATCCAAGGTTGGACAGTTTCGAAGCGCCATCGTTCCGACTCATTCATAGCCAAGACTACGCGCACATTCCTTCAGCGGCTAGTGCAGATGTCCATACTCCATCGAGTGATGCACATCAAGATGATCCTCCTTTCAGCAGTTTCGATGCGACATTATTCCAACATATTCATAGCCAAGATTACGCGCACGTTCCTTCATCGGCTAGTGCAGATATCCCGAGTCCATCGACTGATGCACTTCGGGAAGATCCGAGTTTGAACAATTTTGATGCGCCATCGTTCCGACTCATTAATAGCGAAGACTATGCGCACGTTCCTTCCAGGGCTCATGCTGACATCCCATGTCCAACCACCAGTGACCGTAATCGCCTTTTAGAGGTTCTTGAGACTCCAATGGATATCATGTTTGAGCGAGATGAAATAACTCCACAGGAGATACTTGACCTCGATGCGGCATCAATGTACGTGAATTGTCCGGTATATCATGATTTTGTTGATGACCCAAGTGAGTTAGCCGTTGGACAAATGTACAGAGACAAGGCTCGGCTGCAGTTCACGCTTTGTAAGTTTGCGATGCGAAATCATTTCCAATATAAGGTATTGAAATAAAACAAACAGAGGTACATGATTAAATGTCTAATTGATAGTTGTGGTTGGAGGTTGCATGCATCGTTGTTGGACAATGGTGGTGCTTTTAAAATAAAGACATATCGATCAGAACATACATGTAGCCAATCCCCCGATGCAATCAGTTATCTCCATGCAAGTTTTGCGGATGGTAGTCGTGGTAAACGTAATGCAGCTTATGAAGGTACAGAAAGACATCATCGTCAAGCAACGATTAAGATATGTACGAAGATTGCTGCAGAGTGTATGAGGAAGGGCATAACATGTAGGCCACAAGATGTACAATTTGGAATGGAGAAAGAATTCAATGTTGAGGTCAGTTATATGAAAGCGTATAAAGGTATCGTAGCTGCAAGTAGTGTGATTATGGGGTCATTTGAAGATTCATACAAAGTACTCCCTGCCTATCTCCATGAATTGATGAAGGCAAATCAGGGTACGGTAACGGACTTACAACTAGACAGCGAAACGAATTGCTTCGAGAGATGCTTCATTGCGCTAGGACAATGTATTCGAAGCTTCCGGTTGTATTTTCGAAAAGTTTTATACTTGGATGGGGCTCACTTGAAAGGGAGGTATAAAGGTGTACTGTTCACCGCAACAGCGTTGGACGGAAATAATCGCATTCTCACGGTAGCATATGGGGTTGGTGAGTCAGAGAATAACAGTAGTTGGCTTTGGTTCCTTCAAAACTTGAAGCGGGCAATTGAGCCTCTCCCAGAGGAGATAGTTATTATATCGGATCGTCATGCAGGTATAATCAACGGGGTGAAATCAGTATTCCCTAACGCAGCTCATGGTTATTGTGCACACCATCTCCTCTCAAATATGATGCATCACCACAAGGATGAGTCTTTGAAGAAGTACTTTTGGGCGGCTGCTAAAACGTGCCGAAAAAGCAGTTTTAATGATCTGATGCACATCATATCAAAGGCCAACCCTGCCGCATTTGAATGGCTCAATAGTGTAGATAAAGAAAGATGGGCTTCTGTATTTTTCCCGGGCAAGAGATACAACATGATAACGACAAACATTGCTGAGAGCGGAAATGCACTATGGAAAAAACCAAGAGAATACCCGATCGTGAAAGTTCTCGATAGTGTCAGGAGCAAGATTCAAAAATTCTTCTTGAAAAGGCGAGAAGATGCGAAAGTGTTTTTAGGAAAAGCAACACCCTGGGCGGAAACACATATGAGAGAGTTATCAGACCAGGCGAGGATGACAAGCTGTACAGCGATATCTATGGATGAATATGAAGTTAATGGGGGTGAGTATACCGACGTAGTGAAACTAAGTGAAGCGAAGTGTGGATGTGGCGAGTTCAGCGTGCTAATGTTACCTTGTCTACATGCAATCGCCGCATGTGACAAGTATGAGCTCGATCGTTACAATTATTGTTCCCCCTTCTACTCAACAGCAGTTTACAAAGTGATGTATCGCGATTCCATATACCCAGTCCCTGATGTGAGTCAATGTGACACACCTGAAGATGTAAGGGTGATATGCGATAAAATTCGTCACCCGAATGAAAGGAAAATTCTAGGAAGACGAAAGAAAATGAGAATTACAAGCCTAGGTGAGGAGAGACCAACCGTCAAGTGTTCCAGGTGTAGATGAACGGGTCACAATCGGATGACATGCACCTACCTTCCAGCCATTAGCTAGAATTTATAACTACGTGTTGCGCTGGTTACTTTTTGCATACGCAAAGCCTCACTTTGTATTTAATTTTGTACGTATCTTTTTGTAAATCCACACTATGTCATATAAACATTTTGTCTACGTAATTTACTACTTGAATGGAGAAAGGCATGTGGTTGTGTATCTGTATGTATATTTAACGCTTGTCGCTATCATAGTTTCCCGTGCCAAAACACATAGGGCCTATTTGATTTTTTTGGCTCAGCTTTAATTATCTTGTAAATGGATAATGATTATTTACCTAGGTAATTACTGCATCTTTCCCAATGAAGACAGTGACACTTACTTTTCTTAACGCTAAAATTGAAAATTTTGTGCAATAAATATGGGGCCCACCGTGATTTATGTGGCTTATCCACACCACCCATTTCTTTATGCCCGTTGAATTTAGGGCGTGAGCCAAAAATTGAAGCAGATCCAAAGCTCAAGTGGACCACACCACATGAAACAGTGGGAATTGAGCGCCAACCATTAAAAACTTCTTGGGGTCCCTAAAAGATTTGGATCAAGCTGATATTTATGTTTTCCCTTTATACATGTCTGTCTGACCCTATGAACCAGTTAGATGATGACTAAACCTCAATACGGGCCCAATGAAAGAAACAACTTTCAACGGTGGACGAATTAAGGCCACTGTTTCCTTTCGTGCGAGCCATTTGAGTGTTAGATTTGCCTCATTTTTCGGCTCATGCCCCAAAATGTGCTAATAAAACATATGAACGGCGCTGATATATCATATACATTACGATGGGCCCCACGGATTTAAGTCAACACTTTTGGACCGATTCTCGAGGTGGAATTACTCACCTATATTCAATCAAGGTGAAAAAGTAATAATTACCCATTTACCAAGTATTTACCTGGATCATGAAAAATCAAACAGGCCCATAATGAAACAAATGTATTTACTTGCGTTGAAAGATAAAATTTGTGGGGTCGGATCACGGGATTCACAGAATACATCCGACTGCAGTGACATGTGAAGATGAGATGTGACTGGTGAAAATTAGATTAGTAGGGTACAGGTAAGTACAGTCACGGGTGAAGAAGATGTATGATCACGTGGGATTCCATGACCCCCTTATCTAGTCCCTACCATTTTCGAATCCTCCAATTGTTTAAAAAATGTCACGAAATGGTGATGGCCGGCATTATCCCAACCTACGTCCACCTCCTGGAGACTCCTACCGTATGCAGGAAAGGAGGGCCGAGTGAGATCGTGAAATATGCAGGCTAAAACAATGGACGACTATATGTAGGAGATACAATCTTCCAGTGCCTAGACGACAGTCAGTGAACATGAGGCGTGATACATTGGTAGAAATTGATACGGCATTGGGAAGGCTGAGAATGGAGATCAGAAGGATGGTAAGTCGTGTGTCGAGAGTGTGGATGGATGGTGTGACGACGGATCTCTAGAATGCATCCGAATCGGATATTTCAAATGAAAGTGACGGGGATTTATTGAATTTTGAAGATAAATAGTCATCGTTTTCCTTTAGATAGCTTTTTAAACTCGTGCTTGTTCTTCGGTAAGTTGCTATCATATGTGTATTTGGACAATCATCTGTTCTTGAGTATTTATTGTATCTGGGCTTCTTTTTTTTTCAGAATTTTTTTAAAGTTCGGAGGAAAAACCGCTCCACTAACTTTGACTAACGATTGATGACGCCGTTAGCATGTAGAAAAGGTCCAAATTGCCCCTCTTTCGTTGTAATTTCACAATCATACCCCATTCAAAGGGGTTGGCGTGCGTAAGATGTGATGGGGCCCACGGACACTACCTATGAGATCGATGCTGTCCATATTTTTGCCATTTCGTTTTAGGTCACAAGCAAAAACAAAAGGGGAAGATTTGAATACCAGGTGTACCACACCAGAAGAAATAATGGTGATTGAACGGCTACCATTGAAGACATGTGATGGGGCTACGGACGTTTCTGATCAAGCTGATATTTGTGTTTTCCACAGGGCACTATGGATTCCCACAGAGCACTATGAATCCCATAGGGCACTATGGATTCCCACAGGGCACTATGGATTCCCACAGATCACTATGATTCCCACCGGGCACTATGGATTCCCATAGGGCACTTGGATTCCCACAGGGCACTATGGATTCCCACAGGGCACTATGAATCCCAAAGGGCAGTATGGATTCCCACAGGGCACTTTGGATTCCCACAAGGCACTATGGATTCCCACAGAGCACTATGGATTCCCACAGAGCACTATGAATCCCATAGGGCACTATGGATTCCCACAGGGCACTTGGATTCCCACAGGGCATTATGGATTCCCACAGGGCACTTTGGATTCCCACTGGGCACTATGGATTCCCACTGCGCACTATGGATTCCCACAGGGCACTATGAATCCCAAAGGGCAGTATGGATTCCCACAGGGCACTTTGGATTCCCACAAGGCACTATGGATTCCCACATACTGCTTTGGATTCCCACAGGGCACTATGGATTCCCACAGGGCACTTTGGATTCCCACAGAGCACTATGGATTCCCACAGAGCACTATGAATCACATAGGGCACTATGAATTCCCACAGGGCACTTTGGATTCCCACAGGGCACTATGGATTCCCACAGAGTACTATGAATCCCATAGGGTACTATGGATTCCCACAGGGCACTTCGGTTTCCCACAGGGCACTATGGATTCCCACAGGGCACTATGAATTCTCACAAGGGCACTATGAACCCCATAGGGCACTATGGATTCCCACAGGGCACTTTGGATTCCCACAGAGCAATATGGATTCCCACAGACCGCTTTGGATTCCCACAGAGCACTATGGATTCCCACAGATCACTATGATTCCCATAGGGCACTATGAATCCCATAGGGCACTATGAATTCCCACAGGGCACTTTGGATTCCCACAGGGCACTATGAATCTCATAGGGCACTATGGATTCCCACAGGGCACTTTAGGATTCCCACAGGCCACTATGGATTCCCACAGGGCACTTGGATTCCCACAGGGCACTTCGGATTCCCACAGGGCACTATGGATTCCCACAGGGCACTATGAATCCCATAGGGTACTATGGATTCCCACAGGGCACTTTGGATTCCCACAGAGCACTATGGATTCATCAATATCCCCACTGTTTCATCTACTACGGTCCACGTACGCCATTGATCTGCCCCATTTCTTGGATCATGGCCAATATTCCCACTTTTTCATTTGATGTGGTCCACCTACACCTTCGATCTGCCTCATTTCCCGGCTCGTCGCCTAAAATGAGATGGCCTATTCAATGAACGCGATCAAATCCATGTCATGTAAAAGGAGCTGGGTAGATGAAAGCATGGCATCTACTCCGACCTTCGCCAACAGCAAAAAGTCAGGCCTTCGCAAAAATCCGCTAGTTGCAGCCCACACATGCACTCATTCGTCATTACATAAATTAATATACGAAGATCCCAAAATGGGAACAATTCATTTAAACATTCCATCCCATGTCGTTAAATTGTTCCCCCAGCTAAAACACATCAGAAAACAAAAGCATTTATCCAACACTTAGAATATAACAAACCCAGCAAAAAAAGAAAAACTGAACTAGGATCCTAATGATCCAAAGAAGCCGGGGATGGAGGTGGCGCGTTCTCCTTCTCGATGCAGCAAAGGATCTGCTGCATCTTCCTGTAGAGTCGCTTATTCCAACGCTCCTGACGCTCTGCCCCAGCCGCCACCGCTCGCTCTAAGGCTACAATACGTTCTTCTAAGCCGGCAGTGGGCCGGTAGTCTTCATCTTCATCTTCTGCCACACCCTCTCCCTCCTCTGATTCATGTTCTTCTTCGCTCTCTGACTCATCTAAAAGTCTGGCATTCGAAGGTCCTGCCCTAGGACCTTGTGGGACATTATCCTTCAACCGTCCCACATTCTTCGTATTGATCTCATTAAAGTCAACAAGGCGCGAAGTAGCAGTAGCAAGTCCAAACTGCTTCGCCAACTGACATGCCAAGCGCCCAAATGGCAAATTCAGGGGTCGTGATGTGGAAATGGGCTTCAGCATTTGGGTCAGAACAATAGAGGGTAGGCATACCATCTCCTGCTTACCCACTCTATACAACACCTCAACCATGTAAGGTGTCAACTCAGTGTGGTTCCCCGCTCGCGGATAAACATTGTGGACAAAAATGTGATGCAGCCTACGGAACACTGGCAACAGATTGGACGACCTCAAACAATTTCCTTTCTCCCACTCCACGTAATTGCCACATAGAAACTTCGTACGTGTGCCTCTCATATTCCGACGGTCCGGGTCACCCTCCTTCACCACGACTCAACCACATGACACCCCGATGGCTTTAGCAATGACATTAACGTCAACTCGGCGTAATATCCCGTAAACCTCTACATCAAACATCGGAGGATCTGATCGTGGATTCCTACAAGCGGAATAGAATTCCTCCACTGTTATGTCACTGGCGACCGAGGTGGGATGGAATATGGGGGCCCATCCCAGGGTTGTAAGCCATTCCCCCATCGTTGAATCCTCAAAAATGCCCGGAATGTCAACCCTAGCCTCAAATGTTATCTTCCTGCGTGAATACTTATTCCAACCTTTTGTACGAGGGCCACGCTTGGAAGTTGCCTCACCTCTTCGAGGCCCATGAGAGGACGACGCACCAGCGTCATCGTTCTTCTTCTTGCGTACAGGGCGGATAGGGCCTGCCCCTCTCGAAGAAGCCTTTCATTTGGCCATCATAGCAATGAAGAAAGGAAGAAGAACAAAAGATGCAACTGAAGAAAGGAAACCGTCCATAGTAGCTTCTTCTCTTCTTTACAACTCACCAATCTTAATGGGGAACCCAAAACGAGATCTGATTTTACCTAAAATCCGTGCAGAGCTTCAAGAGTTGTAGCCGTCAAGTGCTGTTCAGAGCCACTCTAGTGGAGAAGAACGGTTGGAAGAGGTGTACGTCGTCTAGGGGAGATAGGTACTTTGAGAGGGAGAACGAAAAACCGTTGGAATGTGGGGTCGGATCCTTTCTTAACCTTTTTTAAAAAGGTACTTCGTGTCCGTCGGTGGACCGAAGTCGTGATCGACGAGCCGAAGGAAAGTATATCTTGAACTATGCTACATACCGAAGACCTTCGGCCGGAACCGAAGTACGCTGGACAATCACTCGGTGGACCGAAAAATTCATCGGCGTGCCGAAAATAAAAGCATTGAACTTATGAAAAAATCGAAGACCTTCGGTCAGAACTGATGTGCACTGGACGAATTGTCGGCGGACCGACTATCTTCTTCGGTTAGCCGACTAAGTACATGTACTTAATCTTCGGCGCGATCTCGTCTTGTCGGTTGGAACCGATGGCCTACTTCGGCGGGCCGAAGGTGTCCGTCGGTTGACCGACGACTGCTCCCCTCATTGTGCAAAATGATTTTGGTTGTCATGCATTTTAACACATGTCAAACCCAAAAGGCAGCTCTGTGGAAATCCATAGTGCCCTATGGAAGCAATATTGCTCTGTGGGAATCCATATTGCTCTGTGGGAATCGAAAATGCTCAGTGAGAATCCAAAGTGGCCTGTGGGAATCCACACTGGCCTGTGGGAATCCATTGTGCTCTGTGGGAATCTACAAAGGCCTGTAGGAATCTATAGTGCCCCGTGGGAATCCGAGTTTGGTTTGCTCTAGTAAAATGTGGTTCGAACTGGGATCGGTTTCGTTGGAAATTTCGAAGCAGGCCGGGCCAAGTTCAAATTGAGTGAAGATAACCTCATGTGTTCACTTGTCTAACAACTCCACCAACCAGCCAGTTTGAAGACCAACTCATTGTGACCATTGGTTTTTGACTCATCTGAAGTGGGTCCCATCAAATAAATGGTTTCAAAACGGATTAGGCATTGAGTAACTTAGTAAACTTTTATTATACTGAGTAAAATACATTGGGCCCACTGTGAATGCACGTCATATATCACGTGCCTACCACGGGGAACAATGGGTGTAATGTACTAATGCTTATTTGTCATCCAACTTCTCCATAGGATCACAAAGACATGGATGAAGGGAAAACACAAATATTAGATGGACAGATAGGATAAAATACGTAAATCACGGTGGGTCTAATAGAGTTTACTCAGTAAGCAATCTGCTTCCACACGTACAGTTTGTTATAATTTAGATGCACGCACGTTTACAAATTTGGAATGCATACGTATGGACCATCACAATCCGTGCGAGGAAATTGGACATAGGTCAAGACCTGGCTTTAGAACATGTCCCATCTCACGTCAATGCGCACGTTTATGCTTGCCAATGGAGTCTCCACATGTGTGCAATCTATATACGCGTGCCTCAGTCCTATGAGATAAGGTGGGGAACAGAGTACTGCCTGCAGTCCACATGCAATTGTCTGTAGAATAACTGGCGGTGAAGGGTACGAAGATCTGTGGGAATCCCAAGTGTCCTATGGGATTCATAGTGATCTGTGGGAATCCCAAGTGCTCTGTGGGAATTGATAGTGCCCTGTGGGAATCCAAAGTGCCCTGTGGGAATCCATAGTGCCCTGTGGGAATCCCAAGTGCCCTATGGGATTCATAGTGATCTGTGGGAATCCCAAGTGCTCTGTGGGAATTCAAAGTGCCCTGTGGGAATCCATAGTGCCCTGTGGGAATCCAGAGTGCCCTGTGGGAATCGAAGTGCCCTGTGGGAATCGAAGTGCCCTGTGGGAATCCATAGTGCCCTGTGGAAATCCGAAGTGCCCTGTGGGAATCCGAAGTGCCCTGTGGGAATCCATAGTGCTCTGTGGGAATCCCAAGTGCTCTGTGGGAATTCATAGTGCCCTGTGGGAATCCAAAGTGCCCTGTGGGAATCCAAAGTGCCCTGTGGGAATCCATAGTGCCCTGTGGGAATCCAAAGCAGTCTGAGAAAATGGATGAATAACATGGATGAATCACATACATCACGGTGGAGCTCACACAAGCACCGATCAGCAGCTACTTTCCCCCCAACATGTGCCGTAGATAGATGTCTCTATCATATTCGCTTCCAACCCAATTTCCAATGCAAAACCTACCTACCTACTAAATCCTCTCCGTCTCTCTTGTTAACTTGGTGGATGACACATGGACCATTGATAAGTAATTGGTTCATATCCAATGGTCGTAATCATTCGAATCGTCTAATAACCGTAACTGTTAATCTATTGATCCTTCATGGTAAGGCCCAAAAAATGAATAGTATATATCTCATTTACATATGACACGTGTGCAAGGACCTTCTGTGTCTGTCAATGACAATTTGGGAAAACTCCACGATCCATATGTTGGGAAAAGCCGGCAGCGTAAGCGGAACGCCAAAACCGTGAAGCAATGCAAAATCAAATGAGTAACAAGATGCAATCAATCACACAAAAGCATTCAACACAATAGACTTCAAATTTTACGTGGGAATCCATAGTGCCCTGTGGAAATCCAAGTGGTCTGTGAGAATCCATAGTGCCCTGTGGGAATCCAAGTGCTCTATGGGAATCCATAGTGCCCTGTGGGAATCCAAAGTTGTCTGTGGGAATCCAAAGTGCCCTGTGGGAATCTATAGTGCCCTGTGGGAATCCGAAGTGCCCTGTGGGAATCCAAGTGCCCTGTGGGAATCCATAGCGCCCTGTGGGAATCCATAGTGCCCTGTGGGAATCATAGTGATCTGTGGGAATCCATAGTGCCCTGTGGGAATCCAAAGCGTACTGCGGGAATCCATAGTGCCCTGTGAAAATCCGAAGTGCCCTGTGGGAATCTATTGCCCTGTGGGAATCCATAGTGCCCTGTGGGAATCCAAAGTGGTCTGTGGGAATCCATAGTGCCTTGTGGGAATTCGAAGTGCCCTGTGGGAATCCATAGTGCCCTGTGGGAATCTTAGTGATCTGTGGGAATCCATAGTGCCCTGTGGGAATCCAAAGCGGTCTGTGGGAATCCATAGTGCCTTGTGGGAATCCAAAGTGCCCTGTGGGAATCCATACTGCCCTTTGGGAATCCATAGTGCCCTGTGGGAATCAATAGTGCCCTGTGGGAATCCATAGTGCTCTGTGGGAATCCATAGTGCCCTATGGGATTCATAGTGCCCTGTGGGAATCCATAATGCTCTGTGGGAATCCAATGTGCCCTGTGGGAATCCAAAGCGGTCTGTGGGAATCCATAGTGCTCTGTGGGAATCCATAGTGCCCTGTGGGAATCCAATGTGCCCTGTGGGAATCCAAAGCGGTCTGTGGGAATCCATAGTGCCCTGTGGGAATCCAAGTGGTCTGTGGGAATCCATAGTGCTCTGTGGGAATCCATAGTGCCCTGTGGGATTCCATATTGTTTTGTGGGATTCAATATTGATCTGTGGGATTCCACAGTGCTCTATGGGATTCCATATTGGTCTGTGGGATTCCATAGTGCCTTATGGGATTCATAGTGCTCTGTGGGAATCCATAGCGCTCTAAGGGATTCCATAATGCCCTGTGGGAATCCAAGTGCTCTGTGGGAATCCATAGTGCTCTGTGGGATTCCGAGTGCTCTGTGAGAATCCATAGTGCCCTGTGGGAATCCATAGTGCCCTGTGGGATTCCATATTATTTTATGGGATTCAATATCGGTCTGTGGGATTCCACAGTGCTCTACGGGATTCCATATTGGTCTGTGGGATTCCATAGTGCTCTGTGGGAATCCATATTCTTCTGTGGGGATCGATAATGGATGTTGTACGGGGAAAAATGCATGTGCAGATTACAAGTAATCGAGTCTTCAGTATGTATTTATTCAAAGTACAAAGTGAATTACTTTTCTCCTGAAAAAATAAAAATAATTGAATATTTAATAGTGCTGTACAAATTGAATTACATAGTGCTGTACAAATTGAATTACATATGTACTAGTTGAATATTTAATCCTACGCACGCTCTCTTCCATGGTAAGATGTTTTTGTCCGCAGCTTCCTTAGAATATCTTTCGCTGTAGGTATACCATTCTTCGTTGTTGATGGACCGCTTTCGATGACTTCTACAATATCTTCATCTAAAGATAATTGTACCGGTCTTGTCATTCCTTTCAACTTGAACTGAAGTAAGTCGAAGGCTATTGTTTGCCTGAAATTAGGGACTTCTTCCTGTGATTGAAAATACAACGTAATGAGTTAATAGCGGTTGAAGGACATGATGATTAGACTTCCGGACAATGTAACCTTACCGGAGTAAACTGTACATCCAACCCGCTGCATAGGAAGTCTATAGCTTTCATGACGTATACCCCACATTCATCACTATTTGTTTGTTTTGGGGTCCCATCGACTACATCAAAATGCCATTCAACTTCCCAGAAAGGATTCCCATCATCACATATATGATATAACCATCGAAGCACATATGTGAATCCACGTGCATACGATTTGAAATTTTCTTCCAAGTGGTGGCTATACTGTCGATCAACCAAACTTGTCTCTTCATTGGATAAACTATTATTAAAGTCCAGTGCGATTCGTGAACGTGGACAGGAAAGTAGACCTTCAAAGTACATGAGAACTATTATAAGCACATATGTCTACCGTGCGCATTCCATAAAAAGCACATACATAATTGTAGACAAACCGTCTCGTATTGCCACATGGGCTTTGCCGACCGAGCAACGAGGGCCACAACCGATGGATTAAGTCCATTCAGCATCGTCTCCCTAGTACTGTGGTCACCTGCAGCATATTTACATATGCTGTTGACATCTTTCTAGAACAATACCTGTTTAAGTACGATAAGAGAAAACTATAAATTTCAGGCAGAATTATTACTACATATGATCATATCATTCTTCTTCTTATTAGGAATATTTACCCAGAACCAAGTGGACACAAATAAGCAATCCTGGGGGTATGCAGCAGGATAATGTGCTCTGCGATCCGTCAGAAAATCCATGTACGCGTTGATGCACTGTATAAAGAATTATTCATCAGTAAAAATTGACAGTCAATGAAAGAGTTATCGACAATGAAACCTACATTGAACTGCGACTTACCCCATCATCAACCCATACATTATCCCATATATAATGCAACCAATAATGGTCACCGGAATCGTAAGCGGCTTTGACAATACTGTATTCACCAGGCGATAGCTGTCTCAAAGGGTTCATAAATCCTGGTACGTCTGTGAAGCCGAAGTCGGACTCGGTGCCAGGTTCCGTGAATGGGCTGCGTTGGAACCTTGAAGGTTGTCGGGCATGAATGGGCTTCATATTATCGTCTCCCGCTACCACGCACGTAAAATCAGGAGGTGTCACAAATTTTGAATGACCCCCAGAATACAGGACAAGGGAAGTGCAAACCTCTACATCATCCAAGTTATGATAACCATATGCCTCCGGAGTACGCTGAATTGTATGAGGCTGTACTTCCTCTCCATCCCGTTCATCGGCGGCGCGTTTTCCCTGAAGACACACGATATATACTTGGTTAGTATCTAAATCGCATTGTAAATTACCAGTGTGGCACAATTAGAATTGAAAATACCTTCACCGCCTCCAATTCGGCCTCAAGACGAGAAACTTTTTCACCTAATTTCTGATTTTCCTCCTTCACTTCGGCCACTTCGTTCTCATATTTACTTACCTTATTCAATAATATCTTATACAATTTATTCCATCTAGACGTTTCATCTGATTTAATCTCAATAGCTTCTTGTCGTCTATCCATGTTCTTCTTTGACCTCTTCTCACTTATTAACGTCGTATTTCGAAGAAGTCTTTGAACATCTATAACAGCATCACGTTCCTCCTCATTTGCTGTGGGAATGAGGGGCCCGGTGCTCACAAACTACACGATGAACATGAATGCAATTATTAGAACATAAAAGTAATGTTCAAAAGGACAAAATTCACCGTCACACTATGTTCCATGCATATTACCGAATCTTTTTCAAAGGTTTTAGAAACGCTCGCAGACCGCGTTATCATGTTCATTTTTTCAATTGAGAAATCGCGGAATATGTATAACACTCCTTCTCGAAGCCCAGCGATTTGAGCCGGTTAGAGGTGGGAAGGACTCGTATGCCCAAACCTGTCGAGTCAAGAATACAAAAGGAAATGAATAATATAAGGTAATATATCGTGTATTTGGAATGTACAAATTCATAGAATACAATACTAAAGTTACCTGAAGGGCAAATGCGTTTCCACAAAAAACGTACGTATCTGGATAGTGGGCCTTTATTGCCGTGTTGGCATGGTACTTCAAGATTTCGTAGCCAACTCGACCCCAAGGATAGTTATTAAAATCATTGATACTATTTGCTAAACTAATATATTCCTCCACACATTTATTCTTTCCCGCAATCCAACGATTAAATTCTCCACGCATAATAGTAGGGCTAATTTCACGACATGCGAATGTCTTTTCGACCCTACAAGACTTTCAAAAGTTTCCATTAAGTCTTTCTTTGTAATATGATCGTAATTCTGAAAGTACCGGTCTCGTAACTCGTTCTTCTCTTCTTTTGGCTCGTACGGTGCCCACTTCAATCCCATAATTAATGTGTAATCCATCTCACCAAAACGGATGATGGAATCATGGATTTTGAACCGTAGGTCACCGAGATGTCTCTGCATCAACGCATGGATGATTGGTCCATGAAATATGAATTCGCTTTCGTTAAAGTCTAGCAAATATCCAAAGCAAGTCGATCGGAATAAATCTCTACAATTTTTACACCCATCAAATGCAGCCTTCAGTGGAGTTAAAAATTCAACTGAACATTTTGCTGCCACCTTCTTAGCAAAATAATCTGGGCAAGGACCCGGCTTCCTCTCATTCATGCCACCTGTGGATATGTGTTGAAACAATTAGTACAATGAATAATGTATAATAAGTTGAAATACATGAATTAACCATAAACATATAATAAATACACATTCGAGGGTAATTGGTGCATAGAGGTGGGAAACGATCCGAGCCGGGCGGTGTTAGCCCTACTTTGCTTTGGCTTGTTTTTATGCCTCCCCGGTTTGTGGAATGGCTTGGTTTGTGTATGTGTTGGGGTCCCAAAAGTCAGTACCCTCTAAAACAAATCAACTGGGCACGTGCTTCGAGAAAATTCCACAAAATACTACCCGACGCACCCAAATACCCAGATTTGCAAAAGATCCAGTACTTAGCCATTTTCTCCGGTGGACCCCACGGATCACCGTGATCAAAACCGACCAGAATCAAGCAGAGGCATCCTTCATGAATTATGATAAGCAGTGCATGGCAATTCACCGAGAAACAGGCCCCACAAGCCATCCGTTTCGCAAAACCCAAATTTGCAAGACACGGGTACGTCAAGCGCACCCATTTATTCAGCCTGACGCACCCTTAAATTCATGAAAATTCGACAAGTGGTTTAGGATGTATTTCACCTCTGACGCATCCAAAAAATGGCTTGACGCACCCTAAAAATACCTTCGACGCGTCCATAAAATCAAAAAATACGGAACTGCAATTTCAGGGTGCATTAGACCCCAACGCACCCTAAAATAGCCCAACGCATCCGTAAAATCACCAAAACCAGCATGGTATTTTTTGGATACATTGGACTCCAACGCACCCAAAAATAGCTCGACGCACCCAGAAAATCAGCACTTTTCAAAATATCATTTCTGGGTGCGTCGGAGCTCCCACGTGCCTATTTGGGGGTGCGTCAAAGACTTTATGGGATGCGCCATACGTGGCAGGCCCTCATTGGTCACTGTCCGGTATTTTCGGGTATAAATACCCCTCATACTGTTCATTTAGATAGATTTGGGACAGATTAAGAGAGAGAGAGAGAGCTATTATCCCCTAAGTATCTGGGATTTGTCGCCGGAAACCCTCGCCGGAATCCCTTTCCGACAGCCAGAAAACTTTCCGGTGACCGAAATTCTTGTCCAGTCGCTGGCATCTTCCACCGGAAGGTCACTCCGACCAACACCACCGCAGGTCCGGATTATAAGAAATCACAAGTATGAGCACGCACCCGAAAATAGTCCGGCGCACCCGAAAAATTCAACAAAGAGCGGACATGTATTTTCAGGGTGCATTGGACTCCCACGCACCCGAAAATAGTCCGGCGCACCCGAAAAATTCAACAAAAAGCGGACATGTATTTTCAGGGTGCATTGGACTCCCACGCACCTGAAAATTACCCCACGCATCCGTAAAATCAACATAATTCAGACATGTATTTTCAAGGTGCGTTGGACTCCCACGCACCCATAAATTATGTCCTACGCACCCAAAAAATCAGCCAATTTCCGAACATGTTCATGGGTGCACCGGACTCAATTTAAGTGTTTTCAAGTGCCACTTGAGCCTATTTTGGGTATTTCGAGCTGTTCCGGACGCAATGGAATGGTCAAATGGAAGTTTCAGGATCTCTAAATGAGCAAAATTGCGCATCTTCAAAGTTCAATCTGATTCGACACGATGAACGAAACGACTTCTCGAAAGAGACGCCGCCAGCATCTAAAACTATGCAAACATGTCATCATTTATATTTACTGTAAAGATGTGATCCGATTTGAGTCGAAAGCTAGACAAAAGGGACTATGGTTATTACGATAAACCATACTAAAGAGTTTCAATTCACTACAAAATAATTGTTATGAATTGCCACAACACAACAGTCGATGCCCTACCCATTAAAAACGGCATCCGTCGGTTGGGCTACGTAGGTATACACAACTGCAGAGTGGACTTCCCGAGGTCACCTGTCCATACATTGATAGGCGCAGGCCCAGAGTCGTCCTTCTCAGTCATAAACCCTGATAGTCTCAGCCCGGATCTCCGGCCAAAACATGGGACATAGACATCTGACTAATACAAAGATGGTTCGGTCCATAACAAAACAAATACAGGTCTCTATGACCGCAAACTCTCAGACCATAGTCCCTGCTGACTAGTCTTTTGCCTTTTAATCAAGGGTCATCGATCATTCGATGTAATTAAGGGCTCGTGCCAGACCACGGCCTGGAACGTACAAGATCTCAGGATCTCTGGAATAAAATTCGCCTCGCGATATCTCTCCTTGTGTACTTTTATGAATGCTTGTGATTGTCTATGAATGTTTCCGTTATTCAGAACCCCAGAGCAACAAAACACTACATTTCAAGGAAAATGTCCCTTTTGAAGTTCATTTTTCTAGTTCTAACAGTATGTGTATTATATGTATTATGTATTATGCATTATTCATGTTATCCATGTAAGAGGCTGTTCGAAACAAAAGTTCAGGAGCATAATTTTACAACTGCATGGGAACATCAAGTGGCCTTCTATATGTATTATGTATTATGTATTATGTATTATTCATGTCATCATGTATATGTATTATCCATGCCATCCATCTTTACATATCATTTTAGGACATGATCTTGAAATCATAAACAAAGTTCAAGTGGATCACACCATAGGAAACAATGAACTTATGATCTACGAGCATAATTAAGCCGAATCAAACCAAGCTGATTTGAACCAAGGTGGATTGAACCGAGCTTCCAGCCATATGGACCCGGTATTACCCTAGTTTGAGCTTGCTTTTTTTTTTTTTTTTTTTTAAGGAGCTTCACTATGAGGCTTGGTTTAGTTTTCAAGCTGGCTTGGTTTGTGCCCACCTCTATTGGCGCCATTGAAATGTTTATTTTAGAATCCAACCAAAGGTTATCGGGGCCCTTCAAATGGTGCACCTTGATGGATGTAACACATACTGCTTAGGGGGAATCCACAATGCAAGCCGAATTCCACAATGCTCATTGGGAATCCACTATGCCTGGGGGACTCCACATTGCTCAGTGGGAATCCACAATGCCTAAGGATTCCACAGTGCTTAGTGGGAATCCACAATGCTCACGGGGGATTCCACAGTGCAGGGGATCCACAGTGATCAGTATGAATCCAGAGTTATCAGGGGGATTCCATAGTGCCAGGGGGATTCCACAGTGCTCAATACGAATCCACAGAACTCATGGGGATTCCACAATGCTCAGTGGGAATCCACAGTGCTCACGGGGGTTCCACAGTACCTGGGGGATTCCATGGTGATCAGTGAGAATCCACATAACTCATGGGGATTCCACACTGCTCTGTGGGAATCCACAGTGCTCAGGGGGATTCCACAGTGCTCAGGGGGATTACACAGTACCTGAGGGTTTCAAGACTGCTCAGTGGGAATCCACAGTGCTTGGGGGATTCCACACTGCTCAGTGGGAAACCATAGTGCTCAGGGGGATTCCACAGTGATCAGTAGGAATCCACAGTTACAAAGAGAATTCCACAGTGCTCGAGGGATCCGAGGAAGACTTTCGAATAATACGCAGGAGAAATAATTAAAATAATACGCATTGTTACCTCTACACGCCATATCAGTCGCAGTGAGAGAAGATTTGAGGTGTCGGTGTGGGTCCCACGGAAGAAGGAGCAACGGCCGGAGGTCGTTTTCTTAGAAGGAAAAGGTGGTGGTCCCCTACGTCATGACTGGTGGTGTTCCCTACCAAAGGCTTGGAGAAGCTTTCTTGTTTCTGAGCAAATGGCTACAAGCCAACGGCCCTACCATTTACAAACCAAAAACCGTTCGTATGTGGGGCCCATTGGATGGTGGCAGAAGAAATCCAATCCGTTCGTACAAGAAGGATTTTAAACTACTATATCATCTGAAAATATGAAGATAAAATTTAGTATGGGTGGACCACACCATTAGAAAAGAATTTAGAAAGAAGGAGCAACGTCAAGACTTTTGTTGACCACACATCACCTAAAAATGAATGCAAAAACCTCTCGCGTGGGTTTGAAAATGCCCCATTTCATATGAGCGGATCAGATTGGCCATCCGATGGCCAAAATCGATGATTTTGTGGGCCCCA
Organism: Liriodendron chinense; assembly: GCA_003013855.2. Lineage (NCBI taxonomy): Eukaryota > Viridiplantae > Streptophyta > Magnoliopsida > Magnoliales > Magnoliaceae > Liriodendron > Liriodendron chinense. The sequence continues at coordinate 6,622,012 of PVNU02000072.1, forward strand.
CAATCCCCTTGAGAAAAAGCCCGTGCGAAAAGCAGCTCCGTACGTCAACAGCTGGTCAGAGGGGCAAAACCGACCACAAATATTTCAAATTCTTGTGAAAAGGCCACTTTGGCAAGATGGTATGAGAAATTGAATTTTTAGTTAAAATGGCCACACCTTGGGGCTAATATAGTAAAAATCCCCGTCCCGGCGGACGCGGATTGCGTCCGACCAGAACTGTTTGGGGACCCACTGTGATGTATCGGTTTATCCAGGCCGTCCATCCCTCTTATAATATTATGTTAAGATAAGAACCCAACAATAAGTCAGATCCAACGCTGTATTCAACCACACCAAATAGTAAACTTGGGTTGCATTAAATGCACATGGTGAAAATTCAAGTTGCATTAAATGCAAGAGTCGTATCTGGTGTGGTATATATAACCGTTGGATCTGCCTTAATTTTGGGTCGATTCCTTAGCATGATCTCAGAAAGTGAGTGGATGGCATGGATAAACCAATACATCACGGTGGGCCCTCGAACAAATCTGATCGGACGCTTAAGGGTCCGAACAGGGTCGGACGCAATCCGCGTTCGAAAGAAACAATATGGAAAAAGTAATTATTATTATTATATCTTTTACTCCACGTTACGATATATGCGAATTGCCTGTGCCCTATCGTCGCTGCGGCATGGAGCCCACCTTAAGTATGTATTATGTATCTACGCCGTCCATCCGATTTTCGATGTCATTCTACAAAAAAAAAAAAAGAAACATATCCAACTATTTAGTAGGCCATACTATAATAAACAGTGGTGATTGACCATTAATGGGGCCACGAAAGTTTTGGATCAAGATAATCTTCATTTATTCCCTTCATCCATGCTTATGCTACCTTATCAACAGATTGGATGGTAAACAAACATTAAAGAAACATTAAGATGCCCGGTAGGACAGTCAATTACACTGTTTCTCATGGTATGGTTCACCTAATAATTGGATTTACTTCGTTTTTTTGAATAATGCTCTAAAATAATATAGAAAAATGGATGGACAGCATGGATGCATAAAATATACGTCAAGGTGGGCCCTGTATACCCAAGAAAGTTCAAAACCTAGGAAGTTCAAAGTCAGAGTGGGAACAGAACATCAAACCATCCAAACCTTCTTGGAGCTGAACATGATGTTTATATGCCATCCAAACCGTTCATAGGGTTACTACCGCTTAGATATATTGTAGGCACATATATCATCCCGGTGAAAAAAGTTCTCTCGCCTCCACATAGTTTCCAATGGTGGGCGTTCAATTACCACAAGTTTGGCCCCCTCACATGAGAGGACTCTCATTGATCAATCACGACCCATGCACAAATAGGTTTTAATCTGATCCCAAATAAGATGGTCTCTATAATGTGTGGCAAGAATCACACGTCTTGATGTGTAAAGAAATTAGTGTCTTTATTATATCATCATCCACACATGTCACCGCATCATCTCATGATCGATATTGACTAATCTCATTGGCTATTGTGATTTAGGTGGGTATAGTTCTAGTCATGTCGATCACTATGAGATCTCAACGCAATGGGCCAGGTTTGGGCTAGGTTGGGTTGAGATAGGCCCAGGCTAACTTAGCACTTAAGACCCAGGCACGCAAGGGCCAACTTAAAAATTCTTTCGGTTCAGCCTGACCCACTCCAGTCCAAAATTTAATAAAAATCATTTTCCTTCCTGAATTTTGCTAATATATCCATTTATCAAGTGGACAACGTATGCAAGAAAAAATAAAGATTTTAGAGGAATGTAACCAACATTCAGCATTTAAAATAAATGGTTGCCTAACTAAGAATTAGAATGATATATTTGAATGATATAACACATAAATATAAAATCTGAGTTGGGCCGAGTTGTATCATGTTGAGTCGGGCTAAAATGACATGAGCCCAAGCACGATGAGAAATTTGGCCAGGCCACAAATGCAAGGCCCAAGCCCAGCCCAAAGCTAGGTCGGGCAGGAGGGGGGAGGCCCTCCCCATTGCTGAACCTAGCAATTAATTACCACACACTTGTGGCAGATACAAGCCGCATGAAAAATGCATTCATCTATGGTAGAGCAATCAGATGAACGTTCCAGATGTCATAGACGTACCAAAAACAGTGCTTGACAAATGACAATAAGTTTGGGTCAGACTAAAATGTGCAAACTGCCATAAATTCACCTGGTCCACTTTAGAGCCTAGCAGATGAAAGTTCCAGATCTTGCAGATATGCATTAGCCACAACTGGCTAAGTAGTGGGAACTCTTGATCTGTTTCACACAAGGCATGCATGTGTACTGGTCCAAGTACCAACAGGCTCCATCGTAACTTATTGATCAATCGTAACCATTCAATTGAGCCCACAAAATGGATGTTCAGAAAGAAACTATCAGCAGTCCATATTTGATGGGAGTAGGGCTGTAAATGGGTCAGCGGACACAATGGGGTACAAGACCCAACCCGTTTAGACCGACCCAACCCATTTGTTAAATGGTACGGGTCTGAGTCCAAGAACAGACCCATTTGCTAAACGGGTCTGGGTCTGGTTTCCTTTATATTAGGCCTGACCCGACCCGACCTGAACCGAACCCATTTAGTAAGTGGGCGAGTTTGGTCTATGTTTCAAGGGACTCATCTGGCCCAGACCTATTTTAAGCCTTGTAAAAATGCTTGCATACTAGATCCAGACCCAAACCCATTAGACCTGACTTGTTTATAAATGGGTCTAGGTGGATCTCCTTCTACCGGACCCATTTATAAATGTGTCTGATGGGTTGACTCGGACTTGATCCAGACCCACCCATATAGTAAAAGGGTCTGGGTCTAAAATTTGGACCTAGACCCATTTAGTAAATGGGCGGGTCTGGTTTTGGCTAAACCCTCCCCCCCGAAACTCGACCATTTACAGCCCTAGATGAGAAGAATCAAATGAGCAGGCCGTCGTACCAAAATGTTTTTGATCTCGTCATCACTTGGTTTCGATTCGTCTGGTGTAGCCCTACGATTATCCACCTGGGGTGCTCTACGGAATACATGGTTGTCCATATAGCAAGCGCTGGTGATTGTTGGTTGCCTTGGGCTCGGGGCGGAGCTAGCGATGCCTGCGATCTGGTCGAGTGTTGCTTGTATACCTTGCAAAAGCAACCGATTCTTCCGTTGCGCTGCTTCGAAAGTTGTTGTCGTTAGATAGTTTATTAGAGCATCGTCCTTAGCATGAGGATCCAACACTTCATTAGAGGCCATCGTTTTAAGGAAGAAACATCTCTCTGATACCACTAACGCAAGAAAGACGTGATAGGTCGATCACCATCTCCCTAACCGGATAGTCATCGTTTACACAAGAAGAAATAAAAAAATAAAAGAGGAGATTAATTCTGAATAATTGTTTATGATAGATTGAATGAATAGAAACGAAATTACAATGTAGCAGACTTCAACTCAAACTCAAACTCCTAGAAAAAGCAACTTCTTATAAATAGTAAATTTACTATATATAGAAGTCTCTCAATCCTACTGGAACTCCTGGTTTTCGGCCAAAAATAGAAAGTTTTCAAACGGGCACAACCTAATTGTTCTACTAAATATTCTAAGCCATTTTCATGTTGGGCACTAAATTTAAAACCCTATGAATCAAAGGTTATAATCAAATTAAAACTTACTATAAATTATAAATTTGAAAATAAACTAGCCTAATGACTATCGATCTGGTCAAATCTTGCAATTCCGGTATGGGCAGCCCTGCATAGCGAGGTTGGGTGGCTAAAGTAGCTCATCCTATCTAAAATCATATATTATATGTCCAGAAACTCATTTCGAGTTGGCAAATACGACCGTTTTATGGTTCTGACGATCTGAATCACTTTCAATGCCGACCGGCCTTCTTTTGGTCCATTTGGGTCATGAAATAATCAGCTATCCGTTATACATCAAAAGACCATAGGGTACATATAAAATTATGTACCTGTAGATAATAACCATACAGTTTCAGCCTCTCAATATGATGTAGACTACCAAGAACCATAATCAAATTGCAAACTCCACCTTGCTCGGGCTCTTTGGCGTCATCAGCATTCAATTTATTGATTTCCAGGCACAGGTAACAGAGACACGGAGCATTGATTTTAAAATGAATCAAGCCGTCTGTATGTTCTAATGTCAATGTCTCCAAAAGTGGGCACTTCAACCGTTCTAGTTCATCATTGTCAATACAAATGTGTCAATACAAATGTAATGAGTTTAAGGTTCCTAAGACACGGAGACCCTTCAAATGCAGGTGGTGGTTTGATTAAACAATTAATTACCTCTAGATCCCTCACAAGAGAAGATACATGAGTAGCGATCATAGCCATCATCACACTCATCGTGAGAAGGTCCAATAGTGAGTTGCTTAATCCCATGATTTGACAGGAAAAGCATCCATTTGTCAATATGATGACTGAGTTGACTGATGCAGATGTGGGAATCAGAGTAGACAAACTTGTGAAATGGGCCTCTATGGACTAAGAGGACTCCATTGATAATGTCGACAACCTCATCATCCAAATCTTCAAATACAAGATGTGGAATGGAAGCCCATCTATACCTCCATTTCCTCGACAATACACTTGTTCTTACTGCATCTTCTATGCAAATGCACAAGGATAGTATTGTAAACATTCATAGGTAGATCGTTGATCAAATCTAAGTCTATATTAGGCCTCCCATTTCGCAGTGAGAATTTGTCTTTTTTTGCTTCCTGAAATCAAATAAACCAAATTCAAGCCAATGGCAGGTTGCATGAATGATTTCGAGAAACTAAAGATCAGTAGTCAGCATGCAGGGTGTTTGTGAGCGGGCACATGCATATGAGGGTTGTAAATAGGTTGGAGTGGGCCAGCCATGGCCTGTCCAAGGCTAGTCTAGAGTTAATCCTAGACCATACTTCCTTAAGGTGATGCACCACCAAGCAATCTCCATTATTATAAATCAAATATGGGTAATTAAGGTGATGAACCAAGCAATCCTTATATGATATTCATCCACAAATGTCCTTTCATCACCTCATGATTAGACATGACTAATCTCATGGGCTATCATAACTTCACTGCATTTAGAGTGATTCATGTGGATCACTATGAGATCTCATCCCTACAGACTCAATGATCAAGATTAAAGGCATGTCCATCAAGGTATAATAGTGGCAATAACGGCTAGCCTTTATGGCCGTTATGGTAATGGGCTATAAGCAATGCCCATGTTATGGTCTTTTTTTTTCTTTTTTTCTTTTTTTCGTAAAAGAAGAAAATGTACTGGCCTCTTATTGGACAATCAACGACCTTTATCTGCTCATCATAGACCCATTACTGGCCATTTTTTTCTGCACAGTGGGTGTAACAGCCCCACCTCACATAACAGTTCCCACCATTACTATTAAATAACAGCCATTAAGGCCATTATATAACCATTTTTTAATACTACAATCTCAATATATATATATATATATATATATATATATATATATATATATATATATATATATATATATATATATGGAAAAGGTACTATGCAGTCAACCTAATGGGAAGTTCTCATGAGGTCGAGTTGTGTGGGCCCCACTGTGATGTATGATGAGCATCCACTCCATCAGTTAGATGCACCATTCCATAGTGGGCCATGAGACTAAAACTCAGGCCAATCTACGACTTCTATGGGCCACACCATAGACAACCGTTAAGGGTGAATATCCACCCATTGAAACATTTATGACTGTTTGTAGAATGAAATGAGATGTGGTTAAAAAATCCAGCCCATACATTGTGTGCATCCCAATTAAACAAGAGTTCACACTAAGTTTCAATCGTATCCAAAACTCAAGTGGACTGCTTTTTGATGCTGTAGATATGATTTTATATTGTTTCAGTTGGTATGGCTCACTTGAGTTATGGGTACAGCTGCATTTTGGGATATAACTTAACCAATAGGGGACCCATCAAATGCATGGTGTTGATGTGATATATATATATATATATATATATATATATATATATATATATATATATATATATATATATATATATATATCGATCGGACATCTACTCCATTGGTTAGATGCACCATTCCATGATGGGCCACAGGCTTAAAAATCAAGTCAATCCATTACTTAGGCGGGCCACACCAAAGACAACAATTGAGAGAGGTTATCCGCCCATTAAAACCTTTATGATCAGTTATTGGGCCCAACGAGATGTGGTTCACAAATCCAGACTATCCATTGTGCGTGTCCCACTTGGATGAGGGGTTGGACCAAGTTTTAGCAGCATACAAAACTCAAGTAGGGCCCCACCAAGTGCTTTTAGATGTTTTAGGCATGTCTTCACATGATTTTAGATGGTATGGCCCACCTAAGTTCCATATACGACTGATTTTTGGGATATCCACAACCTAAAAGGGACCCATCAAATGCACGGTGTCGATGTCCGATCCACATCATGGTGGGGCCCACACAGCTCGACCTCTTGGGAAGTTCCCATGAGGTCGACCTCATAGTACCATTTCCATATATATATATATATATATATATATAGACGCGCTCCACTTATAGTCCTCTCAAGGGTTTCATCCGTTTATGACATGGGACCAAAAATAAAGTAGATCCAAATCTTTTTGGGTTAGTACACACACTGACCCTGTTAGTCACCTTACCAACACTAGTAGTCACCCTACAATGTTAGCCACACCCTCTTGGTGATAAGAGAACGTTATCTTCACTCAATCTAGTAGTCCCAAAGGTGTGGGTGTTGACAATAATCTATTTTATCTTACTCTAAATGGCGTTTGGCACTACTCTAATTCAATAAGAGCTTTTTAAATAAGAGTTACTTTAATAAGCGTTTTTTTGTTCTAGCTCTTATTTTAAATAAGTTTTATCGGTAAAATCTCAAAAAAAAAAAAAAAAAAAAAAAACTCTTATTTAAAATAAGCATGTTTGGTAAAACTTTTAAATAAGAGTTTTTTTTAAAGGTAGTTGATGTCATTTTTAAAAATTACAACAACTTAAATATCAACTAACCATCATGTGGGCCCACCTTCAATGACCATCATCCATCATGTGGATCCCACATTTGACGTGGACTGCCATTTAAATGGGATCTACTTGATGTGCATGTTCCGTCATGTTGGGCCACACTTTGATGTGGGACATCTATCATGTGGGGCCTACCTTTGATGTGAACCTTTCATTACGTGGGCCCACCTTGATGTGGGGCCCCACTTCAATATGGGTCATTCATTATGAGGAGCTCATCTTTGATGTCCACCATCCATCATGTGGATCCTACCTTTGTTGTGGACCACTATCATGTGGGCTCACATCAAGTGGGCAGTCAATCATGTGGGACTCATTTGATGTCCACCATCCATCATGTAGGTCCCACCTTGGCTGTGGACTGTCCATCATGTGGGGTCCAACCTTCAATATGGGTCATTCACCATGTAAGCTCACCTTTAATGTCAACCTTCAATCATGTGGTCCCACATTCAATATCCACCATCCATCATGTGGGTCCCACCTTTGCTATGAACCGTCTATCATATGGGGCCCACTTGATGTGGATAGTTCATCCATCATGTGGGACTCACCTTTGGTGTTCACCATCAATCATGTGGGGCCCAACCTTCAATATGGGTTGTTCATCATGCGGGCCTACCTTTGATGTCAACCTTCCATCATGTGATCCCACCTTCAATGTCCCCCACCTTGATGTGGAAACCCACCTTTAATATGAGTTGTTCATCATGTGGGCTCACCTTAGAGATATTCCTAAGAAGAATAAAAGGCAAGATGGGAATTACTTAAAAAGTTTAAGGACATACTTGTTCAAAAATGAATTAAAAATGTCTACCTACTTAAGCTAAATAAGCTCTTAAAGAAAAAAATGACATCCCTATTACTTATTATTTCAAAGAGCTTTTTGTAGTTTCTAAAATGATAAGCTCTAAAATAAAAACTTTACCAAATAGTCTATTTTCATAATAACAGCTTATTTTTTAGAATAAACAAATAAAGTCTTATTAATAAATTTGCCAAACGCCTCGTACATAAGATAGAAATTGAGACAATAGGGGTAAATATGACAAATTGTCAAATTTCAGTTATTTATGGTCTCTATTTACCAAAGAGCTCTTTGTGAAAAATGTACTTAATTTCAGATATTACGACTTTCTTCACACAAATTATCAAACAGATTTTTCATTATTTATTAGTAGTAAAATTCAAAATTTCAAGTTTTTAGTGCTTGAATTAATTTTCAAGCCTTATTTTTCAGTTTACCAAACGGCACCTAAGGCAAATCCAACCATCTGATTGGTGCTTGGTGGTCCAAGAGGAGCGGATTAAACGATTGGGACTCCAAGTCCGACCAATTGGAGAGTCCAAATCGATTGATTAGACTATGCAATCGTGATCCAATAAGAGAGAGAAGAGGAGGAGACTCGGATTGCGTAGTGTACCACAAACGACCGTATTGGTACTGATGCTGCTGTAAAAGCTCTGTGGGCCACCATGTTAAATGTGTTTCGTTTACGCCATCCATCCATGTTTTTTTTTTTTTCAGCTCATTTCAGTGCAAGGATAAAAAAAAAAAAGTGGCAGATCCAAATCTCAAGCTGTCGACACCATAGCTATCAGTGGTGATTGAACACCCATCAGTGCTAGAAACTTCCCGAGGGCTACAGGAGTTTTAGATCAAACTTATCATCGAGGTCTGTGTGATCTAACCAACAGGTTGGATAGCAAATAAACATTACAGTGGTAGTTTTTAATGGTGAGTGTCCAATCACCACTTTTTCCTGTGGTGTGCTCCACCTGAGATTTGGATCTGCCATTTTTTCGGGCTCATGCCCTAAAATAAGCTGGAAAAATGGATGCACTGTGTGGATAAAACACAAACATCATGGTGGGGCACGCTGAACTTTTCCAGCACCACACAGTAGGTAGGGCCGACCTGGCACTTAAGACAATGTAGGTTGCGTAGGGCGGGTGCATCGTGTGAGTAACCGTGTGGGTTCGTTGCACAGCTAACATGGTGGGTGAGTTGCATGACTAACCGCAAAAAAAGTTTCAATGTAGGGGTGGCAATGGGCCAAGTCAGGCTAGGTTGGGCTGACCTGGCACTTAACGCCCAGGTCCAAGGCCAAGCATAGCAGGTCCAAGCCCAACCCAAAAAAATAATTGTGACTAGGCCCAACCCAACCGGTCTGAAAATTAATGAAAAAATAAAAACCCATACTTCCCCCATGAATTTTCCTAATCTATTCGTTTATCAAGTGGACCATGCATAGCAGGTCGAGGGGCTAGCATAGCAGGTCCAAGCCCGACCAAAATATATGCTTGCCCGGAGGCCGGACGCAACTGGTCTAAAATTGATGGAAAAAATAAAAATAAAAATAAATCAATACTCACCCCTTGAATTTTCCTAATCTATCCGTTTATCAAGTCGGCCATGCAATCATAGAGAAATAAAAATTTTAGAGGAATGCAACCACCATTGAAAGATCAAGATAAATGGTTGCCTAATTAATTGCCTAAGGATTAGAATAATACATGTACATTCTAGGATACAAGACATGTACATATAATGACGGGTTGGCCCCTGTTGGGTCAAGTCAAGTTGGGCTAAAATAAGTAGAGTCCAAGCCCAATCATAAAATTGACTAGGCCATGTATGAGAGGCCCATGTCTGACCATAGTTGGGTTGGGTTGGGGCGGCCTACTTGCCATGGTGCTACGGTAGAGCCTAGCAGATGAATGATCCAGATCTTGCAGATATGCATTTGCCACAACTGGCTAAGTAGTGATACATATGTTTTACACAAGGTATGCATGCGTACTAGTCTAAGAACCAGGTTCCACTAGTTGGACGTAGCTCAGAATCACACTAATTGAACAGTCATGATGGCCCACCCACTAAATGTACAGCTCAAAATGCTATCTTAATAGAACAAGGCTCAAAGCATAGCTCTTAAATTCACAAGAATAGAAGAAAGATCTAAGAATGAGACATAAAATTGATATCACTACCTGCAGTGCTGGTAATAACCTATTTGATGTGCTCATGTGAGCAAGAGAAATCCTGTTTCTACAACCAAGCAGAATGCTATTTTCTAAAATGACCATGGAAATTACCAATGGGTAATCTATCATTTAGTAATCATTATGTCATCCATAGAATCCAAACGGAATCAACGAAAGGCCAGGATAATTTTGGAATTTTGTGAAACGTACCTGTTTTCCATTGTGCAGTGCAAAGAAATAGTTGTTCTGTATCTCTGTAACATGATTCTTAGGAATTCTATTAACAGTTGAAATCCCAAAAATCACGAATTATTTTTCTTGCTGGCCAAGCCAAACACACCCTCAACCACTACTCAATCGCATCTGACAATGGCTTGCGAGGAAGCTCTTCGGAATTGCAGTACACCTCGAAGAAACCTTAATTCTTTAACCATCGCGATCTTCTTTTCAATATCAATACTCATCGTCTCGAGTACTGGAGCATTCACAAGTACAAACTTTATGAAACACAATTCGCATGCCTTACCCATGATTCCACTTATCTTCACAGTTCGGAGGTGATTTAGCAAGCAACTCATGTGCTCTTGTGCTTCCCAGAAGACCGCAAGTGGTGTGCTGTAAGGTTCTCTTCTCCAATTCTGAATCTGGAAAAGCCCAGTAAATCAGATCTCATTTAGGGTGTGTTTGGATGCACAACCAAATTGAATTGCAATTATTGCTCTAATAAAGTGGGAATAACCAAACTGTAATTTACTCAATATGAACATTGAAGGCAATGATGTTCAATATTGCAATCACGTCACTTTCAAGTCATCTTGAAATAATGTAACAATGATTTGAGGATGATATTTCATCTTTGATTAAACTGAAAATTCACGATTCAGCTTGGGTGCACATCCAAACGCAGCATAAACCATAATGAAATAAAAATCCATGAAAATTTTGAACTTACGAGAATCTCAAGCTTTTCTAAGTTAGGGGAGCTTCTCAACATGCAGAGAGTGGTGACAACCTCCTTCGAAACCATGAAAGATACCTCCATCGAGAGATTCTTCAGAGGAAGAAATGGAGTCGGAAGTACATCTGGTATATTGCCCAGGCTAAAAAACTAGGAGCCAATTCAAAAAGAGAACATGAGTAGAACTGTTTTGTTGAGGACCTCTTTAGATGTCTGGTCCCCTAGAATGAGAGATGAACAGAATGTGGCCTGACCAACGTGCATGTTGTAGCATTAAATCCATTTTTGCACATCTTGCAAAAAATGGATGGACAAGATACACAGATTCTCAGTTACTAGTGGGGCCCATGTATCAGTGAACTAGACCATTGATCGGTTCTATCCTACCGTTGGTGGACCATCACAAATCACAATAGGTCTTGATGCTAGTCATTCTGGCATTCTCTATCCATGGTGGGATGCATAGACCAATGATCTGAATTGCTAAACAATGCACCCCACTTGCCAATACTTCACAAGGATGGGCCACATATCACATAATTCCTCATCCGCAAAATATACCCCAAGATGAGAATTGGATGATAACTCGTCAGACCTCTTATCATCCCCTTCTTGTGGAATCTGTGGATGCATGCCTCCTGTCCAGATTTGGCGGACACTCCTAACAAATCCAATGTGAAAACCATATGGTACATTAAAATTACGTACCTGTAGAGAATCACAATGCAATATCAGCTTCTCAATACGAGGTAGACTACCAAAAACCTTGATCAAATTGCAAATTCCACGTTGCTCGAAATATTCGTCGCCATCGGCTTCGATTGTGAAGGACAGGTAACGAAGATTCAGAGCATTGATTGTAAAATGAATCGCGACGCGTATATAAACCATTGTCAACGTCTCCAGAAGTGGGCACTTTGAAATCAACTGTTCTAGTTCAACATCCACAATAATAACGTCGTAAAGTTTGAGATTCCTAAGATGGCAGAACCCTTCAAATGCAGGAGGTGGGTGGATTTCGCAACTAGCTAGATCTAGATCAGTCAGTTCCTGACAAGAGAAGAGACATGGGTGCATTGTGTACCAAAGACCATGCATAAAAGGTCCAAGGGTGAGTTGCTTAATCCCATGCTTTGATAGGAAAAGCATCCATTCGTCCAAATGATGACGGCGTTCAACAACTGGCACGTAGTGACCAGAGCAGACAAACTTGTGAACAGGGCCTTTGTGGACTGAGAGGACTCCATTGACAATGTCCACAACCTTATCGTCATTTGCAATAAGCTCCTTGAGATCTAGCAGCTTCAAATCTCTTTCAAACACAAGATGTGGAATGGAAGCCCATCTGTACCTCCATTTCCTCGACAAGACACTTGTTTTTACTGCGTCCGCAATTGGCAAACAGGAAAGGATGACATTGCAAATATCCACAGGTAGATCACTGATCAAATCAAAGTCTAGATCAGGCCTCCCATTTCGCAGTGAGGATTTGTCTCCTTTTGCTTCCTGAAATCAAACAAACCAAAATTCCAGCCAATGGTAAATTGAATGAATGATTTCAAGAAACTAAATACCAGTAGTCAACATGCAGCATGTTTGTGAGCACGCACACACATAAGGGTGTAAATGGGTTAGGCTGGGCCAGCCATGGCCGATCCAAGGTTAGTCTAGTGGTAATCCTACAAAATGATTTCCTACCATGTTTGTATGATATTACACGTAAGTAATTTAGTTCTAAAAAACTCTCGGAAGTGTTGCAAAATGTATGAATGACAGGTAACAAAAAAACATCGCTCTAGTCTGTTGTCTTAGTTTTCATCTCCAATATTAATCAAATATGGGTAATCAATGCAATCCATTGCACATTTGATCAACTTTCTCATGGCTCCTCGGACAAGTGAGATCTTGTGGGGCACATTTTATATCTTCTTTGCTACATGTGTGCTGAAGTGGAGACTACATTGTGCTCGGCTGAGATTTTTATTCCACATGGACCATCGAATTATACCCAAGTGATGAGTATCTTAATAGATATGCATGAATCTACCTAAAATCATAGTGTGTATGGTTGTACATATAGTTGTATTATATGAATAACGATGTGTAGGCTCGAGCCTAGTTGTGTCAATCACCTCTCTGTTTACCATTAGATCGAGGATTCTCAACATTTCTAACCATACAATTGTGAGCTACCAACTGAACAGTAAGGATCATCCCAATGTGATTTTCACAAAGTGGACCCCATTCAGAATGTGGTCCGCCAGATGAACAGTGTACCCCATCATGACGGGCAAATGTTCCTATCATACAAGCAATGATGGGCCCAAGTGGCCATTTTGCTATTATGTTTCTATAGTGACGTAACTATTCCTAGAATGTCTTAAAAATCTAATATGAATCATCTTTACATTTATAACATTATATTTCTTTATAATAGAACTCCCAAAATAACTCATATTGGTGGCAGAATGTGCTATTTTTTAAATATCGAGAGAAGTTTATTTATAAAGAATAAACTAGGGAATTACAAAAAACGAAAGGTGTTTCCAGTAATGAGACTTTGGAGACTACCCCTTTTCTAAGCAAGATGAACGTTGAAGAGAGGAAGGAAATGGTCATCTCCGGTATGGATTGTATGCTCACAAACGGGCATGCATGCATTCTTTTAATTATAATATGAAAAAGACTCCAATAAGCACTTATATAGAGAGACCATACAACGTTTGAATTTGCCACATCTGTAACGAGGTGAAACAACTCTCGCTATTCAGTGTTCTAGTTGTAACAGGTTGGGATAGGTTTCAAAAAAGTCAAAATAGCCATTTACAGGTGTTGTGTCATGCATGTCAACAGCTACATCATTAATTTCTCCACTAACATGGTTCAAGAAAATTGAGATATTTCCCTTCAACTACAAGATTTCATCCATCCATGATCCATCAGGACAAGAGTAGTTGGCCAACTTATAGCATTACTCAAGTCACCTTCGATGATTGTGTGAACCACTTGGGTGAGCATATCCCTACATCTTTTGTCATAGGTGCGTACCTCAGCCTCCTGGAGTATGCAATTCCAATAGAACCAGCAAAGCCGCAACAAACACCACTTAGCTGTCCTTGATAATACCCTGAATGCCTGTTAGCCTAGGATTTCCTCTGTAGATATTATCAAAATGCCGCTTGGTGGGGGCAGCAAAGCTAAACAGCTCTTCAAGTGGAGAGCAATTGTCATACATAATGATGCAAGACGCCCTAATTATGATGCATGCTCATGAACACATATAATCCAGCGGAAATAAAAGACAACAATAATCTAAAAATTCAACATCAACCATCATAAATTAAGAAAACCACAAAGAGACATGCAATGGAACGGGCCATCATCACAACCACGATGTAAGAAATTCAAATAATGCATAGGTTGGATCCGGCGAGGGATGGAGCCTCCCGATCTTGCATGGTTATACCCAAATATCCAATGTGAATCACTAGTCCGAGAGATCAAAGATTTTCTCGGATTATGAATTTGAACATTTGAGAAATTGGAATTTTGATTCGATTCTCATATTTATGATTCAAGGATTGGGGATAATGGAGATAGAGAGAGAAGGAAGAACTTACCTTAAAGGAATGTTGGAGGGGTATAAGAAGCAAGGAGAAGAAGATGATTGGAGAAGAAGACGAAGTTCCAAGAGAGAGTGAGGGAGGCAACCAAAAGGCTTGCTTTTTCATTAATCAACAACTAATGAAAAAGGTTTAGGGCAACACCCTTATAAAATTCAGAATTAGCATAATTACCAAAATACCCCTACTAACAAAATTTAAAAAACAAAAAAGACATTCACACGAAAAAACATACACACACAAACCCAAAACTCAAATAAGTAGAAATGCATATAATAAACGCAAATTTAAAATGCCCGATGGCCTTCAATGATGGCACGATGAAAGTGGGCCACGACGAACCAACGGTCCAATCACATTATCATTGCGATCCAACGGTACGATCATCTCCTCCAAGCAACTTACACATGTCTTCCCAAGGTGGGGTCTTCTCGAATATCTTAGACTACATGTGTAAGGTCTTCAATGCTCCTCAAGTCGTCTCGAACGATCCAAGCCCATCATCATCGAGCCAAAAAGATATAGGTGTCACTCGTCTCTTACGCTAATAAACCCTAAAGGGCTTGATGTCCGCATCACATAACCTCTATAAAGCCTCTTTTAAGATCTCACTTCAAATTCATGTGCATTCCTTGTCCACCAAGGCCCACGAGATGTTCTCCTCTCTGATTCTATCGCATACCCGCAAAGGACTTTCCAAGCTAGTCTTAAATGCAGGGCTCTTCGAGTCACACCATAAAGACCACTAAACCACAGAAAGATCCAGTGTTGGGAAAACCAACAGCGGAAGCGGAAGCCGAATGCGCAGAGTTATGCGAGATCAAACAAGAAATCCTAAGCAATCAAGCCACACATAAGCATTCACCACAAGAGAATCCAATTTTACATGGAAAAACCCCTCAACGGGTAAAAAACCACGGCACAAAGCGATTTACTCAAGGGCTGCATGTTCCACAAACTATCTTCATCAATCAAGAATCTCTAAAGCCATTTACTCAAGGGCTGCATGTTCATAGTTTTTAACTATTTTTTTATTCCAGAATACACTCTTCCTTTCAATCTCTTTCCATTCAACCAAATGAGATATGCCTTCTTCCTCCCTTCCTTGCAACGTACAAAATCCCTTCAATTTTTTTTGGATCATTTAATAATGCTTCAAAGAAATGGAAAAAAGACGGGACATACACAAGCATATTGCTGAGGGCGGATTTAATGAGGGTGATTCCGCTGTTGAGTGACATACTTACTCTTCCAAGTAGACAACCGTCACTCCGCTTGCTCCACCACTGGGTTCCATAGACTTTTATTTGATTTGCCAATGCATAGGGGAAAGACCTAAATAGCTTGAAGGGAAAGAGCTGTCCTTACAACCAAAATATAAGCTATATCTTCAATTGACCCTTTGTGCATTCCCAACTCAAGCACCTTATACTTGCGTCACTTCATTCTCTTCTATGAAACCATGTCATACCATCTCTAAATGATTTTGAGATTAAAAAATTTGATCACATAATGCTTTGTGAAGAAGAAGAGTTCTATTTGCAATCTTTTGAAACCTTGGATTAATAAACCCTCCTCTCTATCTTTTAAGATCATTCTGCTAAGAGCTTGGAGATGTTTCCAAGAGTGATTTGAGCTAAACCGAAGGCCTTATTTGAGGGGAGCCAAAGAAGTGTTAGATATGTTTGCATACAACCCATGAGTTAAAGACTCGTGCACCATTCATCGAGTAGGGCGCACTTTGA
The DNA here is from genome assembly GCA_003013855.2 of Liriodendron chinense. Taxonomy (NCBI): domain Eukaryota; kingdom Viridiplantae; phylum Streptophyta; class Magnoliopsida; order Magnoliales; family Magnoliaceae; genus Liriodendron; species Liriodendron chinense. The sequence continues at coordinate 6,638,408 of PVNU02000072.1, forward strand.
ATGTTCCACATACCAAAAATTACAGTAATATGCTCATCAAGTGAGCCACACATGTAAGTTGAATCTGGACTATTGGAGTTTTTTTTTGAATGCTCATTTTCTTATAGAAGTTTGATTTGTCTCATTAGCAGATCAATATTTATTTTAGGTCCATGGCATGTTCATAGTGTACTGTACCTGATGAATGGCCTAGATCCACGACACATGTGCTATCTACTCGATCTCTAAAACATGATATGTCCCTCAAATGTAGGGAGATTCATTTGATACTCTGGTAGGATATCACACTTGAAGACGAACGTTCTGAATCTTGCCCATATGTGCCCATAAAAGGTGAGTGATAACTAAGGTACGGGGCTACATTTGCCACAACTCACTAAGTCTGAGAACTCTTCCGTCGAGCAGATGGCATGCATCTACACTGATGCTAGCATTGGGCTCCATTTTTCCAGCTCATTTTCGGGCATGAGCCCAAAAACGAGGCAGATCCAAAGCTCCGGTGGACCACACCAAAGGAAACGTTGGGGATTGAACGCCGAATCTTGAAAACTTCTTGAGGGCTGCCGAAGTTTTTGATCAAACTGATATTGGTGTGACTTTATGAATAGGTTGGATGGAAAATACACAATGCGGTGGGCCCTCAAGAAGCTTTCAACGGTAGGCATTCAAGCCTCCCTGTTTCTTGTGGTGTGGTCCACTTGAGCTTGGGATCTGCCTCGTTTTTGGGCTCATGCCGTAAAATGGACTGGAAAATGGATGGACGGCGTGTATAGAACACAGACATCATGGTGGGGTCCACAGAGATTTTCCAGTACCAACGTGGTGCTGTCAGCTGTGTACTACACTATGCAATCTGAGTCCGAGAGAGAGAGAGAGAGAGAGAGAGAGAGAGAGTACCGCTCTGTTGGTGTTGCTGTTCGTCATTGGGATGGCATTTTGCTCTTCCCTCTTGTGAAGACAGAAATTCGGATCGTCTTTTATAGGGGGGGAGTGGATTAGATCCGGCGCCTGACGCATTTCATACAGTACGGCCCTTCCCGTGGGACCCACTTTAGCCTAAGTATTATATATCCACACCGTCCATCCATTTTTTTCATTTACTTTTAGCTTATTATCCGAAAAATCTTCGTCTTAGAGAAATTCAAGAGTCTACTTGGTATGGTCCCATTTCTCATCACTAACTTGTAATTACCGGGGGGTCTCAGCTCGTACCTCGGACTATCTGACTCACCTACATCATTGTACATGTTGTACTACTCGGGGTTTATCTAAACCACAAAATCCGTTACCCATCTTTGCACAACATCTCTAAGTTAGGGTGCAGTGTATCTGGACATACTTCCCTTTTGTATTTGTAGTCGAACTAGATTGTGAAGCACGGGGATTCTTCAAAAGTTGCCATTAAGATGAGGGGTGAAGAAAACCAACGCACCAGGTGAACTCGGAAGCTAGAGGGTGAAAAAACCCGAACACGCAACTTTATAAAAAAGTTTTATGTACCACCCGGATTTTGTGTACGTAGTATCACCCGGATTTTTTTGCTAGATATGGATGAATCTGCAGGTACCTTCATTCATGGGTAGGGCGCGGAGCTCGGAGACAGGCCGGTCAGAAAGAATTTCCCTTCCAGATTGCGTAGTGAGTAACTCCACCCCTGTGATTTACATATTTTATCCACCCCGTCCATCCATCTTAACAGATAATTTTAGGTATGGTGCCAAGAAATGAAGCATATCAAAATCTCAAGTGGACCACACCACAGGAAAAGTGTGAACTGAATGTGAATTGAAAAATTATTGGAGGACACAGAAATTTTGGATAAAGCTGATATTTGTGTTTTCCCTTCATCCATGGCCATGTGATCTTATGAACAGATTGGATGATAAATAAACATCACTGTGGGACCTAGGAAGGTTTCAACGGTTGAAATCATTATTCCCACGGTTTAGTTTGGCATGGTCCAAGATTTGGATATGCTTAAATTTTGGGCTCAACCCCTAAAATGAGATGTAAAAACATATGAACGGAATAGATGTACAGAAATTCTAGGTGGCCCAAACTCACGATAAGAGCGTGCGTGGCCTCCGCACGCAATCCGATTTCTTCTTAAAAAGGGTTCGCATGAGATATTTACTCGTATATATATATATATATATATATATATATATATATATATATATATTATTCATTACGAGTACGAGGTTGATTAAACACAAACCCCGGTTGTACCACAAACATGTTATAGAATGGACAGGTAATTCTAATAGGGTAGTGCTTTTACTCTAGTGGGTTTTTAGTCCGACTAGGTTCATAAACCACCCCATGTGGTATCTTTTGGTACTTTGTTGTGGATATTTGAGATGTAAGTGTACCTCGTAGTGTAAAAGTACCAACCAAGCAGGAATAAAAGACACGTAGGATAAAAATATCACTCTGTAAGAAAAATATGTCTGTTTTATAGTATGTTTGTAGTATTACCGGGAGTGTACGGTTGATCGACCGTATGTCGATTAAAACACACTCGTATAGAGAGAGAGAAAGAGAGAGAGAGAGATATTTATATATACGAGTGTGTGGTGAATCAAACCTGGTAAGTTTAACCATATTGATCAACACATTATTTATTTCGAATTAATGCTAATAATAGTGACCTTGGCAAAAGTTATTTCAAAGGGGATTGGAGTTGTTGGCTTGGGTGGGCTCCACTATGACGTTAACATGAAATTCAACCGGATCATCATGTGAGTCACCCCATGTTAGATTTAAGACTCGAAAATCAGCTGGATTGTTGTTCAAGTGGGGCCACAGTTGGGAAAATTGTACAGGGAAAAGCTCATCCTTCAAATTGTGTTCCTTACTATAGCCCATTTGCATCACAAATGGGACTCACTGTTAGGCCTCAAGCATAGATTTTGTCGTGGCATCTAATGGTTGAAGATGATTTCCCATAGTCATCATGATGGGGACATGTACAAATCAAGGGTAGACGTTTCTCTCTCAACTGTTTCACTAATGTGACCTACTTGAATAACAAATGAGCCTAATATTTTTATTCTAACCCTACGATGAGGTTACACATACAATAGTTAGATTGAATCTATATATAAATCAAGTTGAGGCCTATCAAAAATGTTACGATTCGAACACCGAGGTTACAAGGCGAGAAATGCAACGAGGCAACCTCTAATGTAAGGGGTCTTACTTCGAAAATTAAAGTTGACCAACCTACTTTTAGATTCCATGTAGTAAACTATTGAATGATTCATACTTCACGTGAACTTTTGGTTGGGGAATTTGTCCAACCGGGTTAACAAACCTAAAAGTTAAATTTACGAGTTATTATGTACCCCTAGTTCCCCGGGTGTTTAATTTTATCGTAAGTTTGTAATTTTTTCGTAATTATTTTTTTTATTATATAAACTGGGTGAGTTCCTAACTGCTAATGATAAAAGTTTTCAACAAAGAGTACTATTGGTTAGGTAATCTGCCCAGTCTAAAGTTAGTACATATGTATTTTCAATCCAACAACAACGATCAACCTTGAATCGAAGATCAGGCCGGAGGCCATGAAACTCTGGTAAAAGTATTTCAAAAATAATGTCGTAAGTATTTTGAAGAAAACCTTTTACATTTCTCCAATGGAGCACCGTCGGGAACTGAATATGGGGAAGACCCAAGCCGGGCATTGATTTTTGATAGGCCCACCTTGATTTATAGATAGATCCAATTCTACTATTGTATGTGTGACCTCATCTTAGGGCTAGAATAAAAATATTAGGCTCATTTATTATTCAAGTAGGCCACATTAATGGAACAGTTGACAGAGAAACACACACCCTTGATTTGTACATGGCCCACCGTTATGATTGTGGGAAATCCTCTTCAACCATTAGATGCCATGACAAAACCTATGCTCAGGGCCCAACAGTCAGTCCTATTTGTGATGCAAGTGGGCCATACTAAGGAACACAATTTGAAAGATGAGCTTTTCCCTGTACAGTTTTTCCAATTGTGAACCCCACTTGAACAACAGATCCAGCAGATTTTCGGGTCCTAACTCTAACATGGGGTGACTTGCATGATGATCTGGGTGGATTTCATATTAACCTCAGTGGGGGCCACCCAAGCCAACAACTCCAATCCCCTTTGAAATAACTTTTGCCAAGTCACTATTTATCAGTATTAATTGTTTTATTTATTGCCCAGCTAGTTGGACCAATTTGAATGGTCCAACTAGTTTGTGTGTGAGCATTTCTATGCGTGTGTGTGTGTGTGTGTGTGTGTGTGTGTGTGTTTCTATAGCTATGTGACCACAAACTTGAAGCATTTACAAGCCAAACTTATGTCCTCATGGCACATGTGTGCCTATAATAAGTGAGTGATAACTGATAACTAAGAGACAAGGCTATACAACAATATGCATTTGCCACAACTCACTAAGGGGGCATTTGGATTATAAGTTACTTAAGATACGTTGCTTGTGCCTCAAGTAACTTAGCTTGATTGCTACTTATTAAACTAAAGTGATTAACTTCAAATAAAAGAAGTTGCATATAAATGATCATAAACCAAACTAATCTCAAATATGTTATTTATCTACTGTTGTAAGTAGAGTTGTACACAAATCGAGTAAGCTCGAAAAACTTGCTCGACTCGCTCGAAAAATGCTCGACTTAGTTCAAATCGAAAGTGAGTTTGAGCCGAGCCGAGTCAATTTTTTGTTGCTCGAATGTGTTCGAGCGAGCTTCGAGCATGGCCATGCTCGATTCGGCTTGACTCATTTATAGGCTAGAACTCGACTCAATTTGACTCGACTCGGCTGAGAAACGTTATATATATAAGTTTTTTTTTTTTTTTTTTTTATCCTAATCATTTTTACATTTTTACCTTTTACCCGCCCGAGCACCCCTCTTTTCAAACGTTAACCCTAACCCACCCTCCCCCTTTCTGAGCTCGACGGCCGGCCGTCCACTCCACGTCGGCAACCCTCGATCCCAGTCTGCCCTGCCAGCCGCTCGACGCTGGCTACCCCCTGTTCGCACCCTTCCCACTCGTCGCCGACCACCCTCACTCTACCCACTTGATGCCCACACGACGCCGGCCACCCACTTCTCAGTCACCTTGCCCACTCGTTGCTGACCACCCCCTGTTCTCAAGTCTCAATCCTGCCCACTCGTTGCTGACCACCCCCTGTTCTCAAGTCTCAACTCTGCCCGCTCATCGTCGACCACTCGACTTGATTTAAGCTCGACTCGGCTTGTTTCATATACATATTTGTTAAAAAAAATACCCTAATATTCTTATATATTGGCTCTCTCTCTCTCTCTCTCTCTCTCTCTCTCTCTCTCTCTCTCCACACTGGGGTCCAAGCTTAGGACATAAAACCCTCACATGTTTTTTTTTTTTTTTTTTTTTTTTAGGGGGGGGCGGGGGTTCTTAATCCTACTATTTTGTTCAGGTAAGAACATTTCTTGTTAAGCATACCTGATGGATTGAGTAATTTCAAGTAGAAAATATGGTGAATACATAGTGATTGTGTGTTTTACACACTGCACAAAACAGGTGCTATGGTGAGACCATACATATCTACAAAACAAGGGCTATGGTAAGACCAAACACCATATGAAACTATTGATTGCAATTTTACAAGGGAGGTGGTACATCTGATCCATGAATCAGCTGGGCCTCATCATGGTGATGGTTCGCACAATAATCAGGGTAGTCCATTCATGTGGTGAGCTATGCATGTACTCTGTTAATCTATGGTTCAGAAAATGTTACTAGTGGTCTTCATTCAATACATGTGTGACCTACCAATGAAAAAAACCAATCAGAGCTAGGCCATTTAAATGGTAGGGTCCTGCCTATAGAAATACTATTCTCCCCTAATATATGTGTCACTTATTGAACTTATATGGTGAATACATAGTGATTGTGTGTTTTACACACTGCACAAAACAGGTGCTATGGTGAGACCATACACATCTACAAAACAAGGGCTATGGTAAAACCAAACACCATATGAAACTATTGATTGCAATTTTACAAGGGAGGTGGTACATCTGATCCATGAATCAGCTGGGCCTCATCATGGTGATGGTTCGCACAATAATCAGGGTAGTCCATTCATGTGGTGAGCTATGCATGTACTCTGTTAATCTATGGTTCAGAAAATGTTACTAGTGGTCTTCATTCAATACATGTGTGACCTACCGATGAAAAAAACCAACCAGAGCTAGGCCATTTAAATGGTAGGGTCCTGCCTATAGAAATACTATTCTCCCCTAATATATGTGTCACTTATTGAACTTAATGTTGTTGACTTTTAATTTGTATTTTGTAGTAAAAAATATAATAAATTGAGGTGGGAGCAAGCTCGACTTAACTCGAGGTAAGCTCGTCTCGACTCGATCCACTAGCTCACCTCAAGCTCGCCTTGAAAGATTTAGCAAACAAGGCAAGCTCCAATGGTAAGCTCGAGGGTGAGCTCAAGCTCGAGCTCAAACTCGAGGAGAGCACAAACGAGTCAAGCCGAGCTTGGCCTACCTCGACTCGACTCAGCTCGATGTACAACCCTAATTGAATATGTCCAAACTTTGTGGGCCCCACTATAATGAATGTGTTTATTCATGCTGTCCATCCATTTTTTTTTAAATTCTTTTAAGGCATGAGACCAAAAAGGAGGGTAATCCAAATCGCAGGTGGACCATGACATAAGAAAAGTGGTGATTGTATTCGATGGGACAAGAATTTTTTTTAACCAAAGTAGTTTTTTCAATGTGATTGAACCAAAGGCATGTTGTAAGTGGGTACGTTGTGAGTCATTTCTCGAAGGGAGAGTAATGTGATACTTCATGTGAGCATGGGTCATATCTCATGTTTTGTTCGTACATGTGTGCCCATTGGTTTTATGATCAACAATGTTGTTAACATGGGGCCACTATGGATGGACTATGCAAAAAAAAGAAAATAATAATAATAAATATTAGATAATTCTAACCTTCAAATAAGCCATTATTAGTTAAGTATGATATATTTAGTTGTCTAATTCAATGACACCAATTGAAGCATTATGATTATTCTATTAAGAAGAGCATAGTATATGGTCTATCGAGATGATATGAATTGGGCATAGGGTGTTCAAATTTGGTGGCATGATAATAATTAATTTTCTTTTTAGTTAGTCATCCTGCAATGTTAGCCACACCCTCATTGGGATTCAATACCTAGACCTCATTGTTAAAAGGAGGTCATCTTCACTCAACCTACCGGTGTCCCAAATGTGTGGGCATTGACAATAATCAATTTTGTCTCATACTCTACATAAGACAGAAATTGAGACAATGGGGGTAAATATGACGACTTGTCAAATTTCAGTGATTTATAGTCTCTATTTACTAAACAGACGACCTTGTTGGTACTGATGCCGCTGTAAAAGCTCTGTGGGCTACCATGTTAAATGTGTTTTATACATGCCATCCATCTATTTTTTTTTTCAGCTCATTTCAGTGTAAGGATAAATTTTTTTTGTGGTAGATCGAAATCTCAAGCGGTCGACACCAGTATTGGAAACTTCCTGAGGGCTACAGAAGTTTTGGATCAAGATTATCATCTAGGTCTGTGTGACCTAACCAACAGGTTGGATAGCAAATAAACATTGCAGTGGTTTTAATGTTGAGTGTTCAATCACCACTTTTTCCTGTGGTGTGGTCCACCTGAGATTTGGATCTGCCACATTTTCGGGGTCATGCCCTAAAATAAGCTGGAAAAATGGATGGACGGTGTGGATAAAACACAGACATCATGGTGGGGCACACTGAACTTTTCCAGCACCACACAGCAGGTTGGGCCGACCTGGCACTTAAGGCAATATAGGTTCGTAGGGTAGGTGCATCGTGTGGGTGCATTGCGCAGCTAACAGGTGGGTGAGTTGCATGACTAACCGAAAAAAAAGTTTCGATGTAGGAGTGGCAATGGGCCGAGTCAGGCTAGGTTGGGCTGACCTGGCACTTAGCAACCAGGTCCAAGCCCAAACCAAAAAAATGATTGTGACCAGGCCCGATCCAACCGGTCTGAAAATTAATGAAAAAAATAAAAAACCATACTTCCCCCTTGAATTTTCCTAATCTATCCGTTTATCAAGTGGACCATGCATAGCATGTCGAGGGGCTAGCATAGCAGGTCCCAAGCCCGACCAAAAAATATGCTTCCCCCCAGGCCTGACCCAACTGGTCTAAAATTGATGGGAAGAAAAAAAAAAAAAAAATCCATTCTTACCCCTTGAATTTTCCTAATCTATCCGCTTATCAAGTACGCCATGCAATCATAGAGAAATAAACATTTTAGACGAATGCAACCACCATTCAAAGTTCAAGATAAATGGTTGCCTAATTAATTGCCCAAGGATTAGAATAATACGTGTACATTCTAGGATACAATACATGTACATATAATGACGGGTCAGCCCCTGTTGGGTCAAGTCAAGTTTAGCTAAAATAAGTAGAGCCGAAGCCCCAATCATAAAATTGACTAGGCCATGTATGAGAGGCCCATGTCTGACCATAGTTGGGTTGGGTTGGGATGGCCTACTTGCCATGGTGCCACGGTAGAGCCTAGCAGATGAATGATCCAGATCTTGCAGATATGCATTTGCCACAACTGGCTAGGTAGTGGTACATATGTTTTACACAAGGTATGCATGCGTACTAGTCTAAGTACCAGGTTCCACTAGTTGGGCGTAGCACAGAATCACACTAATTGAACAGTCATGATGGCCCACCCACTAAATGTACAGCTCAAAATGCTATCTTAATAGAACAAGGCTCAAAGCATAGCTCTTAAATTCACAAGAATAGAGGAAAGATCTATGAATGAGACAAAATTGATATCATTACCTGCAGTGCTGGTAATAACCTATTTAATGTGCTCATGTAAGCAAGAGAAATCCTGTTTCTACAACCAAACAGAATGCTATTTTCTAAAATGACCATGGAAATTACCATTGGGTAATCTATCATTTAGTAATCATTATGTCATCCGCAGAATCCAAACGGAATCAACGAAATGCCAGAAGAATTTTTCAATTTTGTGAAATGTACCTGTTTTGCATTGTGAAGTGGAAAGAAAGAGTGGTTTTGTATCTCTGTAACATGATTCTAAGGAATTCTATTAACAATTGAAATCCCAAAAATCGCGAATTATTTTTCTTGCTGGCCAAGCCAAGCACACCCTCAACTACTTACCAATCGCATCTGACAATGGCTTGTGAGGAAGCTCTTCGGAATTGCAGTACACCTCGAAGAAACCTTAATTCTTTAACCATCGCGATCTTCTTTTCGATATCAATACTCATCGTCTCGAGTACTGGAGCATTCACAAGTACAAACTTTATGAAACACAATTCGCATGCCTTACCCATGATTCCACTTATCTTCACAGTTCGGAGATGATTTAGCGAGCAACTCATGTGCTCTTGTGCTTCCCAGAAGACCGCAAGTGGTGTGCTGTAAGGTTCTCTTCTCCAATTCTGAATCTGGAAAAGCCCAGTAAATCAGTTCTCATTTAGGGTGTGTTTGGATGCACAACCAAATTGAATTGCAATTATCGCTCTAATAAAGTGGGAATAACCAAACTGTAATTTACTCAATATGACCATTGAAGGCAATGATGTTCAATATTGCAATCACATCACTTTCAAGTAATCTTGAAATAATGTAACAGTGATTTGAGGATGATATTTCATCTTTGATTAAACTGAAAATTCACAATTCAGCTTGGTTGCGCATCCAAACGCAGCATAAACCATAATGAAATAAAAATCCATGAAAATTTTGAACTTACGAGAATATCAAGCTTTTCTAAGTTAGGGGAGCTTCTCAACATGCAGAGAGTGGTGACAACCTGCTTCGAAACCATGAAAGATACCTCCATCGAGAGATTCTTCAGAGGAAGAAATGGAGTCGGAAGTACATCTGGTATATTGCCCAGGCTAAAAAACTAGGAGCCAATTCAAAAAGAGAACATGAGTAGAACTGTTTTGTTGAGGACCTCTTTGGATGTCTGGTCCCCTAGAATGAGAGATGAACAGAATGTGGCCTGACCAACGTGCATGTTGTAGCATTAGATCCATTTTTGCACATCTTGCAAAAAATGGATGGACAAGATACACAGATTCTCAGTTACTAGTGGGGCCCATGGATCCGTGAACTAGACCATTGATCGGTTCTATCCTACCATTGGTGGACCATCACAAATCACAATAGGTCCTGATGCTAGTCATTCTGGCATTCTCTATCCATGGTGGGATGCATAGACCAATGATCTGAATTGCTAAACAATGGACCCCACTTGCCAATACTTCACAAGGATGGGCCACATATCACATAATTCCTCATCCGCAAAATATACCCCAAGATGAGAATTGGATGATAACTCGTCAGACCTCTCATCATCCCCTTCTTGTGGAATCTGTGGATGCATGCCTCCTGTCCAGATTTGGCAGACACTCCTAACAAATCCAATGTGAAAACCATATGGTACATTAAAATTACGTACCTGTATACAATCACAATGCAATATCAGCTTCTCAATACGAGGGAGACTACCAAAAACCTTGATCAAATTGCAAATTCCACGTTGCTCGAAATACTCGTCGCCATCGGCTTCGATTGTGAAGGACAGGTAATGGAGATTCAGAGCATTGATTGTAAAATGAATCGCGACGCGTATATTAACCATTGTCAATGTCTCCAGAAGTGGGCACTTTGAAATCAACTGTTCTAGTTCAACATCCAGAATGACAACTTCGTAAAGTTTGAGATTCCTAAGATGGCAGAACCCTTCAAATGCAGGAGGTGGGTGGATTTCACAATTAGTTAGATCTAGATCAGTCAGTTCCTGACAAGAGAAGAGACATGAGTGCATTATGTACCAAAGACCATCCATAAAAGGTCCAAGGGTGAGTTGCTTAATCCCATGCTTTGATAGGAAAAGCATCCATTCGTCCAAATGATGACGGCGTTCAACGACTGGCACGTAGTGACCAGAGCAGACAAACTTGTGAACAGGGCCTTTGTGGACTGAGAGGACTCCATTGACAATGTCCACAACCTTATCGTCATTTGCAATAAGCTCATTGTGATCTAGCAGCTTCAAATCTCTTTCAAACACAAGATGTGGAATGGAAGCCCATCTGTACCTCCATTTCCTCGACAAGACACTTGTTTTTACTGCGTCCGCGATTGGCAAACAGGAAAGGATGGCATTGCAAATATCCACAGGTAGATCACTGATCAAATCAAAGTCTAGGTCAGGCCTCCCATTTCGCAGTGAGAATTTGTCTCCTTTTGCTTCCTGAAATCAACCAAACCAAAATTCCAGCCAATGGTAAATTGCATGAATGATTTCAAGAAACTAAATACCAGTAGACAACATGCAGCGTGTTTGTGAGCACGCACATGCATAAGGGTGTAAATGGGTTAGGCTGGGCCACCCATGGCCGATCCAAGGTTAGTCTAGTGATAATCCTAGAAAATGATTTCCTACCTTGTTTGTATGATATTACATGTAAGTAATTTAGTTCTAAAAAACTCTAGGAAGTGTAGCAAAATGTATGAATGACAGGTAACAAAAAAAAATCACTCTAGTCTATTGTTTTAGTTTATATCTCCAATATTATAAATCAAATATGGATAATCAATGCAATCCATTGCACATTTGATCAACTTTCTCATGGCTCCTCGGACAAGTGAGATGTTGTGGGGCACATTTTATATCTTCTTTGCTACGTGTGTGCTGAAGTGGAGACTACATTGTGCTTGGCTGAGATTTTTATTCCATTTGGACCATCGAATTAGACCCATGTGATGAGTATCTTAATAGATATGCATGAATCTACCTAAAATCATAGTGTGTATAGTTGTACATATAGTTGTATTATAGATGTGTAGGCTCAAGCCTAGTTGTGTCAATCACCTCTCTGTTTACCATTAGATCGAGGATTCTCAAGATTTCTGACTATACAATTGTGAGCTACCAACTGAACAGTAAGGATTATCCCAATGTGATTTTCACAAAGCGGACCCCATTCAGAATGTGGTCCGCCAGATGAACAGTGTACCCATCATGACGGGCAAATGTTCCTATCATACAAGCAATGATGAGCCCAAGTGGCCATTTTGCTATTATGTTTCTATAGTGACGTAACTATTCCTAGAATGTCTTAAAAATCTAATATGAATCATCTTTACATTTATAACATTATATTTCTTTATAATAGAACTCCCAAAATAACTCATATTGGTGGCAGAATGTGCTATTTTTTAAATATCGAAAGAATTTTATTGAAAAAGAATAAACTAGGCAATTACAAAAAACGAAAGGTGTTTCCAGTAATGAGACTTTGGAGACTACCCCTTTTCTAAGCAAGATGAACTGTCGAAGAGAGGAAGGAAATGGTCATCTCCTGTATGGATTGTATGCTCACAAATGGGCATGTATGCATTCTTTTAATTATAATATGAAAAAGACTCCAATAAACACTTATATAGAGAGACCCTACAACATTCTCTTCTATGAAACCATGTCATACCATCTCTAAATGATTTTGAGATTAAAATTTTTTATCACATAATGGTTTGTGAAGAAGAAGAGTTCTATTTGCAATCTTTTGAAACCTTGGATTAATAAACCTTCCTCTCTATCTTTTAAGCTCATTCTGCTAAGAGCTTGGAGATGTTTCCAAGAGTGATTTGAGCTAAGCCGAAGCCCTCGTTTGAGGGGAGCCAAAGAAGTGTTAGATATGTTTGCATACAACCCATGAGTTATAGACTCGTGCACCATTCATCGAGTAGGGCACACTTCGAATGTTCCACATACCAAAAATTACAGTAATACGCTCGTCAAGTGAGCCACACATGTAAGTTGAATCTGGACGATTGGAGTTTTTTTTTTTTTTTTTTAGTGCTCATTTTCTTATACAAGTTTGATTTGTCTCATTAGCATATCAATATTTATTTTAGGTCCATGGCATGTTCATAGTGTACTGTACCTGATGAATGGCCTAGATCTACGACACATTTGCTATCTACTCGATCTCTAAAACATGATATGTCCCTCAAATGTAGGGAGATTCATTTGATACTCCGGTAGGATATCACACTTGAAGATGAACGTTCTGAATCTTGCCCAAATGTGCCCATGAAAGGTGAATGATAACTAAGATACAGGGCTACATTTCCCACAACTCACTAAGTCTGAGAACTCTTCCGTCGAACACATGGCATACATCTACACTGATGCTAGCATTGGGCTCCATTTTTCCAGCTCATTTTCGGGCATGAACCCAAAAACGAGGCAGATCCAAAGCTCCAGTGGACCAAACCAAAGGAAACGTTGGGGATTGAACGCCGAACGTTGAAAACTTCTTGAGGGCTGTAGAAGTTTTTGATCAAGCTGATATTGGTGTGACTTTATGAATAAGTTGGATGGAAAATACACAATACGGTGGGCCCTCAAGAAGCTTCAACGGTAGGCATTCAAGCCTCCCTGTTTCTTGTGGTGTGGTCCACTTGAGCTTGGGATCTGCCTCGTTTTGGGCTCATACCGTAAAATGGACTGGAAAATGGATGGACGGCGTGTATAAAACACAGCCATCATGGTGGGGTCCACAGAGATTTTCGAGTACCAACGTCGGTGCTGTCAGCTGTGTACTACACTACACTATGCAATCTGAGTCCGGAAGAGAGAGAGAGAGAGAGAGAGTACCTTTCTGTTGGTGTTGCTGTTCGTCATTGGGATGGCATTTTGCATTTCCTTCTTGTGAAGACAGAAAATCGGAACGTCTTTTATAGGGGAAGTGGATTAGATGCGGTGCGGGACGCATCACATACAGTACGGCACTTCCCGTGGGACCCACTTTAGTCAATGTGTTATACATCCACACCGTCCATCCATTTTTTCAATTAATTTAAGGTTATTATCCTAAAAACGAAGCAGATAGAATTGGCAGATGATCCATACTATGGGAAAGAGTGGTGATTGAACATTAATGGGCCATAAAAGTTTTGGATCAATCAGATATTTGTTTCCCAATTCATCCAGGTATATTTTACCTTATCAACAGATTGGATGGATTTTAAACATTACGGTGGGCCTTATAAAGTTTTTAATGTTAGGTTGCTCAGTCACCCCTGTTTGCTTATAGTCTGTTACATCTTTTTCATTTTTCAAGTCATGATCTGGAAAAAAAATGGACGGCTTGCATACAAAATAAATTTCTCAAGATGATCTGGAAAAACGGATGGATGGCGTGGATATAAAATAAATATCTCAAGATAGGCCTACAAGAAGGACTGCACTGTCTTGGGTCAGGCCTGGGCCGCACCTAATCCGCTCCCCTCTGCAATATGCAAAGGGTCCAAACTCCAAAGAGAAGTAAGTTGCCAAGTGGATCAGGGTAAAAAGGTAATTATTGATATTTTAGGGAGCGTTCCGCACTCGTTTGGCATCTCTACTCTATCGTCAGCAGCTGTGTAGGACTTACATAGATGACCTTGACAAATCAACGCCGTCCACAAGTTTCAAAAAACCACAATAGGACATATATACAAATTCATATAGATCCAAGACTTAGTTGGCCACACTAAACGGCAGAGTGGGAACACAAACTTCCACCGTTGAAACCTTCGTAGAGCTGACCATGATGTTTATATATCATCCAAACCGTTCATAGGATTATCACCACTTAGATAAACTGTAGCCATAAATATTATCCACCTAAAATACTTATGTGGTCCACACACATCTTCCGACAACGTCAGGCACAACAATATCTCCCTGCCCAGGGCACAGGCAATTGGACGCGTACGCGGACTTCCTGAGAAAGGCAAGTTCCTCAGAACCTAATTGGGGCCCACCGTGATGTTTGTGAAAAATCCACTCCGTTCGTCCGTTTTATGAACTCATTTTATGACGTGCGACCAATAACGAGCAGGATCCAAAACTAAAGTGGCCGCACTAAACAAAAATGTGGATAAGGAAATTCCAACCGTTGAAACTTCCCTGGGTTCATATGCCTACTCGGATGAAGTGAAAACACAAATATCAGCCTGATGCAATCCTCAAGTTTTCAGCCCACTTGAGTGTTGGATCCGGCTCATTTTTTGTTGCACTTCCTAAAATGATCTCACAAAAAGCATGGACGGAGTGGATTTCTCACAAACATCACGGTGGCCCCACCAGGGTTCCCAAAGCAGTCAATCCGCTTCCGATTTAAACACCCGCTTTACCGGTAGAATAAAAGACATGTATCAGGAAAATCCCAATATTGCAACTTGGAAGCCGTGTTAAAACTTAGAAGGGCGCGACTTGGGTGAGACTCCGGAACCAGCGATGTGGGTGGGACCTGAACATAGGGCCTACCTCGACTTGGGTGAGACTCCGGAACCAGCGATGTGGGTGGGACCTGAACATAGGGCCTACCTCTATGTATGAATTGTATATACATTACGTTCATCTTCTTTTAAGGATTATTTTATACCATGAAACCAAAACTAAAGAAGATAAAGAAATTTTGTGGACCACACCATTAGAAACACTGGTTAATGTCCGTTAAAAACTTTTTGTGGGCCAAAAAAGTTTTCTATCGATCGATATTTGTTTTTTTCCTTTCATCCCTGTCTACGTGACCTTGTCAACAGATTGGATGGTCAGTAAACATTACGAAGGAGTCCAGGAAGTTTTTAATGGTAGGCGTTCAATTAGCACTGCTTCCAGTGGTGTGGTCTACTTAAAATTTTGATGCACTTCAATTTTGGGACTCAGTCCTAAAATAATATGAAGAAACAGATGGACCGCATGGATATGCAATGAATGCATCCAGGTGGGCCCTAGGTTCGGGGTCCCACCCACATCGCTGGTTCAGGGCTCTAACCCAAGTCGCGCCCGGTCTCACCCAAGTGGCGCCCGTGTTAAAAGGGTTGGCTCTCTGTAAAGCCGTGTATAGAAAAACAACTTTTACAAAAACATTTTGAGCGGCCTACCATGATGCATTTAGTGACATCCAATCCGTCTATCATGTGCATCCCCTTAGGTTCTCGTTGGATGACAAAAAATCAAGAAAATCTAAAACTTATGTATTTAGTGGGCCACATTGGAGGGAACAATCTAGATGTTTGCTATGAGAATTCGCCTCTTGTTGCCTTATGAAATCAGACAAACCTAATTCCAGTTAGTGGTAAGTTGCATGAGTTATTTAAGTGGGAACGCCAGTCCTCCATGACCTCCGTCTAACCTCTTCTAAGATCAACGCTTCACATTTTTGGCAGATTCCTTATTCATCATGGCCCACCAAATAATCTCCTCTAATTCTATTGCATTCCTAAGGAGGATTTTCCAAGTTATTCCTCTGCTCCTGATTTTCCTATTCATCACATAACTACAAAAAAAGAAAAAAAAAAGATTGTATTTATAACGTGTGGCATGAATCACACGTCTTGATGTATCAAGAAATTATTGTCCTTATTATCATCATGCACACGTGTCACTGTGTCACCTCATAATTGAGATGGACCAATCTTGGCACGCGCGGAATATGGTGAGATCGAGCATCGTCTCTCTCACGGGGATAACTAATCCGAATATCGGATCTATAGGACTTCTCAACATATCTTCGTTGAATCCACGGCCAGATATTTCGAATTCACGAGACCTCTTCGTCGAAGCCACAAACAACGACTCAAATCCACGAGCAAAACAAGAGAAAACTCTAAATTTTATTTAAAATATATCAACCATGCTTTAAAACGAAAATTAAACAAGTACTTACAAGAAATTAAACCCTAAAAACGCAACCTAGGTGTCCTAATTGCAAAAGAAAACTAATTAAGCAAAAATCGCAAGAAAAATTACTAAAAAAGAAGGTTTTTTTTGCGCACTTGCTGTGCACCCGCCGGCCGGCCGAAGTTAAGGGTCGGCCGACTGTGGACGTCAAAACAGTCCAGCGAGTTCGCCCCCTTTCTGGGCAAGGGTCTAACAGGCTGGTCAGCTAGCCGGTAGGGGTCTTTGGCCTCCGTTTTCATTGACTTGCTTTCCCTTCTCGTGGTCCGGTATCAGATTCAAGTGGGCCCACTCTCGGGTCCCTTTAGTCCTCTTTCCTTCATGATTGGGAGGATGTCTCCCTACATTAGTCGCCTTCTCTTGAAAGAAACTCGACCTCGAGTTTTGCTTGCCTTTGAGAGGTCTTGGAGTTTTGTGGCTCGAGACAAAGAGAGATTGTCCACCTCCTTTGGTTACTTAGTGGTTTTCACACGGCGTCGCTAAAGTGAGGATGATCTTCCGTCCATCCTTGATGATGGTGATGGTGTTGTCACGACCTTTGTGTATGGCATCTCGATCATATTGCCACAAGCGCCCGAATATTATGTGACATTCGTCCATGTCGACGACATCGCATAGAACTCGGTCCTTGTAGGATTTGCCGATCGAAAGTGAGACGAGACATTGTTCCTTGACCACCATCTAATGCCTTTTTTAATCCAGTTAATTGCATAGGGCGAGGGATGTAGTGTGGGTTTGAGTTTCAATTTCTCGATCATGGCCTGTGATATTATGTTCTCACAACTACCACCATCGATGATGACGGTACAAACCTTTCCTTCCACGGTGCAGCTAGTGCGGAAGAGACTGTGTTGCTAGGGATTAGACGGTTTAACACGTGTAGGTGGTTGTCGCTGCACAACCAAGGATACACCCTGATCTCCTGAGATCCAATCAATTCCTTCTTCATCTTCATCAACTTGTTCATCATCAACATTAATTTTTGGTTCAGTTGGTGCATCCTCTGTGGAGGCGACCACATTAGTCGAGGGTCGTTGAGGGCATGTGTTGGATAAGTGGCCTGACTGTCTACATCTATAGCAATGGTCGGGCCTCGGTTGACCGTAAGGATTTAGAATCTTACTTGGGCTAGGCACAATGGCTGAATGTTGCAGCCTTGTTGGGCCACTGCCTGGTGTGGCTTGGCGACCAACATGGGGTTGAATACGCTCAACAACGGGTTCCTTTCCCTTGTATGTAGATGAATTCTGTGTGGGGTCCATCATAGGGGCATGAATCGAGGAATAAGAATGCACATGTGCCTTATGGAGTTGGGTTTCTGCACGGATAGCTCGCTCCACAGCTTCTGCCACTGTCCAGACCGGCATTAACTATACTCGGTCCTGTATTGCAAGTTGGAGGCCGCCAACAAATCTTGCAGTCTGTTGAGCATCGGTTTCTGAGAGATCGTTTCATGTAGCCAACCTACTGAATTCTGACGCATAGTCTTCAACAGTCCGATTGCCTTGATGACAATTGTGGTACTTATGGAATAGGACCCGCTAGTAGTCACGGGGTAGGAAGCGCAATCGAAGGAGTTGTAGCATCCGAGGCCATGACCGGATGGACAACTTGTTTTGCCAGGTGCGGGAGAGTTGTAATTGCTCCCACCATGCCAAAGCACCTGACTTCAACTTGTACGCAATAAGTTTAACCTTCCAATCCTCCGGAACTTCCATATAATAAAAAAATCTCTCTACTTCTGTTAGCCAATCAAAAAATTCTTCTATTCTAAGCAAGCCATTGGACGTGGGAAGTTCTTCCTTACCTCTATAGTTGTATTTATGTCGATTTCCACGTTCATTACCATGCGCTTGAGGCCGGGCAAAGAAGTTTTCTACGTCGTCGTCGCTATCATCCGAATTTGCATGATCTCGTCGTCGATTTGCTGCCAAGAGGGCCGGACGGATTGCTGGAATGTTCCAAACCTCCACCTCGGGTGGTTGAGTACCCATCGGAACTTGTTGTTGGGCCAAAGTCGTAGCGACCCGATTGAGAGACTCTTGTACTCCTTGCATCAATGTCTCCACCGATCTCTAGAGGAGTTCCATCCTCTCTGCCAAGTATTGGATCCCTTGATCACAATCAGTGGGATTGCTACCATGATTTTCGTTAGATGCCATCACCGAGGAAGAACGTCTCTCTGATACCAATTTGGTGCGGGCGGAATATAGTGAGATCGAGCACCATCTCTCTCATGAGGATAATTAATTTGAATATCGGATTTACAGGGACTCCTCAACCTGTCTTCGTCGAATCCACGACAAGATATCTCGAATCCACGAAGAACAACTCGAATCCATGAGCAAAACAAGAAAAACCTCTAAATTTTATTCAAAATATATCAATCATACTTTAAAACAAAAATTAAACATGTACTTATAGGAAACTAAACCCTAAAAACGCAACCTGGGTGTCCTAATTGTAAAAAGAAACTAATTAAGCAAAAATCGCAATAAAAATTACTAAAAAAGAAGGTTTTTTTTCGCGCACTTGCTGTGCACCCGCCGGCCAGTCGATGGGGGGCTCCGGCCGATTAGTGGACATAAAAACAGTCCAGCGAGTTCGCCCCTTTTCTGGGCAAGGGTCTGACCGGCCGGTCGGCCAACCGGTAGGGGTCTTTAGCCTCTGTTTTCATTGACTTGCTTTCCCTTCTCGTGGTTCGGTATCGGATTCAAGTAGGCCCACTCTTGAGTCCCTCTAGTCATCTTTCCTTCATGATTGGGAGGATATCTCCCTACATCAAATCTATAGGCTATCATGACTTAACTGAGTATAGTGCAAGTCATGTCTGTTAACCCTACACATTCAAAGGTAGGGGTGGCAATCAGAAAATTGACTAGGCCACACATGATAGGCTCATGCCTGGCCTATAGCTGGGTTGGGGCGGGGTGGCCTACACACCCATTGCTATGGTGCCACGGAAGAGCCTCGCCTTCCAGATCTTGCAAATGTGCATTTGCCACAACTGGCTAGTAGTGGGACTCATCATGGTGGGGTACACATGATAAATAACTTGGGTGGACCACACCAATAGGAAAATCTCTAGTTTGAGTTGCGGTCCTGCTGATTTTCGTATCTTCATTCCTTCCTATGATTTTACACATGATTAACACGGATTTAATGAAAGAAAAACACCACATTGAAGCCACATACAAGCCTATGGGTTCCCTGTGGTGTGCCCAATGCGACTAGTGGACCTAAATTTTTATTTTTTATTTTTCATGGACCAGAGTATAGCATAGAGCCCGATAGACGGAGTGGATGTAAGATATACGACATTTTGGTCCCCACGTAGCTTGGCTTTTTTACGCAGTGGGTAGAACACTTGTTATAGAGATTCAATCCCAGTGGTGTAACGACGGGAGCGGATTAGGCGCGTCCCGGGCATCACTCAAGACGGTACCGTGGGGCCCACCTAGATGTATGCATTGTGTATCAGTGCCGTCCACCTTTTTTTTTTTTTTTTTTTTTTTTTTTTTTTCAGATTAGCTTACGGCATGACCTAAAAAATGAAGCAGATCCAAATATAAGATGGACCATTCTACAAGAAACAGTAATTATTGAAGATCCCACCATTAAAAACTTCCTAAGGCCCCTAGTAATGTTTTTTAATGTGATTGAAAAATAATAATAATAATAACACAACCTGGATGAAGGGGAAAAACAAATATGAACTTAAGCCGGTCCACAATTTTTAATGGTTAATCACCACTCTTTTTTAAGGTATGGTTTTCCGGAAATTTGGATCTGCTTCACCTTTGGGTTCATGCAGTAAATTAATATGGAAAAACCCATGGAGAGAGTGGATATACAGTATATACAAGAATGTGGACCCAACGCAACACTTTCTTGGGAGAGGCGGGGGCCACAGCTAATCGCGTCCCCAGTTTCTCTAGCTCATGTTAAGATAGATCCCAATAATAGAGAAGATTCTAAACTCAGGTGGGTCACACCATAAGAAACAGTGGAGATTGAATTCACACCATCGAAACATTACAGGGGACTACCGTGATGTTTATATGCCATCCGACCCGTTCATGAGGTGATTCCCACCAGGATGGAGGGGGAAAAACACATCAGCATGATCCAAAACTTCTGGGCCCCCCAAGCATTCAATATCCACCTTTTCTTTTAGTTCTTTTTGTGTGGCATACCTGAGTTTTGAATTTGCCCCATTTTTTGGGATCATACCCTAACATGATCTTTTGAAACTAATGAACGGGGTGGATGTCAAACAGACATCATCATACGCCCCCACAGAATTTTATGCTAGATGGCTTAGGGCAGAAGGGCGCTGCAGGCCCATTGACATGCTAGTCTTTCTAACCCTTCATCTATTGGGCCCTACCATGGATGGGCCAAAGCTAAAAAAATCAAAAGGAAAAAGAATCAGATGATTCTGGCCACTGATGAGAGGACTTTTGATTATTGTAAATGGGTCGTTAGAAAGAATTCCAAGTAATTTCAACGTTCAGCAGGCAATATCCCATTATCATTAGCTAAGATCATCTGAATTGGTCGATATATGGTGAATAGCCGATCCATAGTAGGTCCTGACAGGAAATTATCTCAGGTGGACCACTCCACAGGAAATTATCATTTTATGGCATGAGCCCAAAATGAGGCAGATACAAATCTCAGGTGGACCACACCACAGGAAATTATCAGATACAATATTTGTATCAACATAGCCACTTCTTTCCCTGCCAATATGAACATCCTATCTAATGCAACAGGTGAACCGCACCATGATAATCACCTGGTATGAAAATTAGCTCAATCCATTCATTCAGTGGGCCACAACAGTTCACGGACAATTCCATCAGCTGTAGATAATTTTTTCATGCTGCGGCCCATCCAATTGGTGGATCAGCTTGATTTCCATACCAGCTGATCATCGCGACATGTACCTTGTATTGCATGGATTCCGATATTCCAGTCGGCAGGGGAAAACATGCTCTAGGCAGGAAACAAATGGAGGTGATGATATGGCCCACTCTATCTTATCATTTCTCATAATTAAAAACAAGTACTTTAAATGATGTACCTTAGATATTCATCCAACCAGTAAAACTTAAAAGCTTCATTTTGGGAAATGCAATTTCCAATGGAGCAGAGTCCGGAATGGAATACGGGGAAGACTCAAGCCGGGCATTGATTTTTTAAAGGCCCACCTTGATTTGGAGGTAAATCCAATTCTACCATTGTATGTGTAACCTCCTCTTAGGTCTAGAATAAAAATATTAGGCTCATTTGTTACTCTAGTATGCCACGTTAATGGAATAGTTGAGAGAGAAACGCCCACCCTTGATTTGTACATGGCCCACCGTTATGATTGTGGGAAATCCTCTTCAACCATTAGATGCCATGACAAAATCTATGCTTGGGGTCCAACAGTCAGTCCTATTTTTTATGCAAGTGGGCCATACTAAGGAACACAATTTGAAGGATGAGCTTTTCCCTGTACAATTTTCCCAATTGTGGGCCCCACTTGAACAACAATCCAGCTGATTTTTGGGTCTTAACTCTAATATGGGGTGACTCACATGATGATCCGGGTAGATTTCATATTAACCTCATAGTGGAGCCCACCCAAGCCAACAACTCCAATCCCCTTCGAAATAACTTTTGCCCAGTCACTATTTATTAACTTAATTGCTTTATTTATTGCAGAGTTAGTTGGATCAATTTGAATAGTTCAACCTAGTTGTGTGTGAGCATTTGTACGTGTGTGTGTGTGTGTATTTTTATCTCTACGTGACCACAAACTTGAAGCATTTACAAGCCGGATATAACTTATGTATGCATAGGCACACGTGTGCCTATAATAGGTGAGTGATAACTGATAACTAATATACAAGGCTATACAACAATAGTGCATTTGCCACAACTCACTAAGGGAGCATTTGGATAGTAAGTTACTTAAGATACGCGGCTTGTGCCTCAAGTAACTTATCTTGATTGCTACATATTAAGCTAAAGAGATTAACTTCAAATAAAAGAAGTTACTTATAAATGATCATAAACCAAACTAATCTCAAATATGTTACTTATTTACGGATGTAAGTAGAGCTGTACACGAGTACGAGTAAGCTCGAAAAACTCGCTCGACTCACTCGAAAAATGCTCGACTCGGCTCAGATCGAAAGTGAGTTTGAAACAAGCTGAGTCAAGTTTTTGTTGCTCAAATGTGTTCGAGCGAGCTTTGAGTAGGGCCATGCTCGATTCGATTCAACTCGTTTATAGACTCAAACTTGGCTCAATTTGATTCGACTCGACTCGGAGCCATTATATATATAAGTTTTTTTTTTTTTTTAATCCTAATCATTTTTACATTTTTACCTTTTACCTGCCCGAGCGCCCCCCTTTTCAAACCCAAACCCTAACCCACTGTCCCCCTCCCTACACACTGGGGTCCAAGCTTAGGACATAAAACCCTCACATGTTAAGGGGGTTTCTTAATCCTACAATTTTGTTCAGGTACGAACATTTCTTATTGAGCATACCTGATGGATTGAGTAATTTCAAGTAAAAAACATGGTGAGCACACAGTCATTGTGTGTTTTACACGCTGCACAAAACAGGTACTATGGTGAGACCATACACATCTACAAAACAGGGGCTATGGTAAGACCAAACACCATATGAAACTATTGATTGCAATTTTACAAGGGAGGTGGTACATCTGATCCATAAATTAGCTGGGCCTTATCATGATGATGGTTCGCACAATAATCAGGGCAGTCCTTTCATGTGGTGAGCTATGCATGCACTGTGTTAATATATGGTTCAGAAAATGTTACTAGTGGTCTTCATTCAATACATGTGTGACCTGACCTAATGAAAAAACTGATCAGAGCTAGGCCATTTAAATGGTGGGGTCCCACCTGCAGAAATACTATTCTCCCCTAATATATGTGTGACTTATTAAACTTAATGTAGTTGACTTTTAATTTGTATTTTGTAGCAAAAAATATAATAAATTGAGGTGGCAGCAAGCTCGACTCGACTTGAGGTAAGCTCGTCTCGACTCGATCCACTAGCTCACCTCGAGCTCGCCTCGAAAGTTTTAGCAAACAAAGCAAGCTCCAATGGTAAGCTCAAGGGTGAGCTCAAGCTCGAGCTCAAACTCGAGGAGAGCACAGACGAGTCAAGCCGAGCTTGGCCCACCTCGACTTGACTCGGCTCGATGTACAGCCTTAATTGAATATGTCCAAACTCTAT
This sequence comes from Liriodendron chinense, assembly GCA_003013855.2. NCBI lineage: Eukaryota > Viridiplantae > Streptophyta > Magnoliopsida > Magnoliales > Magnoliaceae > Liriodendron > Liriodendron chinense. The sequence goes on from PVNU02000072.1 coordinate 6,662,510, forward strand.
GGGCCCCACTATAATGAATGTGTTTATTCATGCTGTCCATCCATTTTTTTCAAATTATTTTAAGGCATGAGACCTAGAAAAGAGGGTGATCCAAATCGCAGGTGGACCATGACATAAGAAAAGTGGCGATTGTATGCAAACCATTATTATAAACTTCCAAAGGTTTATTATATATGTATGACTCATTTATTCAATGGGACAAGAATTTTTTTTTTTTTTTTTAAACTAGAGTAGCTTTTTCAATTTGATTGAACCAAAGGCATGTTGTACATGGGTACACTGTGAGTCATTTCTCAAAGGGAGAGTAATGTGATAATTCATCTGAGCATGGGTCATATCTCAGGTTTTGTTCGTACATGTGGGCCCATTGGTTTTATGATCAACAATGTTGTTAACATGGGGCCCACTATGGATGGACTATGCAAAAAAAAATAATAATAATAATAAATATTAGATGATTCTAATCTTCAAATAAGCCATTATTAGTTAAGTATGATATATTTAGTTGTCTAATTCAATAACACCAATTGAAGTGTTATGATTATTCTATTAAAAAGAGCATAGTATATGGTCTATCGAGCAATCGAAAGAATATATTTGAGAGATGATGTGAATTGGGCATTGGGTGTCAAATTTGGTGGCATGACAATAACTAATTTTTTTTTTATTTTTTGAGTTAGTACACATACTAACACTGGCAGTCACCCTGCAATGTTACCCACACCCTCATTGGGATTCAATACCTAGACCTCAGTGTTATGAGGCAGTTATCTTCACTCAATCTACAGCTGTTCGAAAGGTGTGGGTGTTACACAATAATCAATTTTGTCTCATACTCTACATAAGACAGAAATTGAGACAATGAGGGTAAATATGACAAATTGTCAAATTTCAATTATTTATGGTCTCTATTTACCAAACAATTCTTTGCGATAAATGTGCTCAACTTTTTTCACACAAATTACCAAACACAATTTTCATTATTTATAAGTAGTAAAATTCAGAATTTCAAGTTTTTAGTATTTAAATTAATTTTCAAACCTTATTTTCAGTTCACCAAACGGCACCTAAAACCATGTATCTGATTTGTGCTTGGTGGCCCAAGAGGAGTGGGCTAAACCATTTGGGACTCCAAGTCCGACCAACTGGAGAGTCCCAATCGATTGATTAGACTATGCAACCGTGATCCAATCAGAGAGAGAGAGAGAGAGAAGAGGGGGAGACTCGGATTGCGTAGTGTACCACAGACGACCGTGCTGTAAAAGCTCTGTGCGCCACCATGTTAAATGTGTTTTATCCACGCCGTTCATTCATTTTTCTTTTTCAGCTCATTTCAGTGTAGGGATAAAAAAATGTGGTAGATCCAACTCTCAAGCGGTCGACACCATAGCAATCAGTGGTGATTGAACACCCATCAGTGCTGGAAACTTCCTGAGGGCTATAGAAGTTTTGGATCAAGCTTATCATCTAGGTCTGTGTGACCTAACCAACAGCTTGGATAGCAAATAAACATTACAGTGGTTTTTAATGGTGAGTGTACAATCACCACTTTTTCCTGTGGTGTGGTCCACCTGAGAATTGATGTGCCACATTTTCGGGCTCATGCCCTAAAATAAGCTGGAAAAATGGATGGACGGTGTGGATAAAACACAGACATCATGTTGGGGGCACACAGAAGTTTTCCAGCACCACATGGTAGGTTGGGCCGACCTGGCACTTAAGACAATATAGGTTCGTAGGGTGGGTTAATTGTGTGACTAACCGTGTGGGTGCGTTGCGCAGCTAACAGGGTGGGTGAGTTGCATGACTAACCGAAAAGAAAAATGGTTTCAATGTACGGGTGGCAATGGGCCGAGTCAGGCTAGGTTGGGCTGACCTGGCACTTAACACCCAGGTCCAAGGCCTAGCATAGCAGGTCCAAGCCCAACCCAAAAATATGATTGTGACCAGGCCCGACCCAACCGGTCTGAAAATTGATGAAAAAATAAAAACCCATACTTCCCCCTTGAATTTTCCTAATCTATCGAGGGGCTAGCATAGCAGGTTCAAGCCCGACCAAAAAATATGCTTGCCCCAAGGCCTGACCCAACTGGTCTTAAATTGATGGAAAAGAAGAAAAAAAAATAAAAATCCATACTTACCCCTTGAATTTTCCCAATCTATCCATTTATCAAGTGGGCCATGCAATCATAGAGAAATAAACATTTTAGAGGAATGCAAATGCAACCAACATTCAAAATTCAAGATAAATGGTTGCCTAATTAATTGCCTAAGGATTAGAATAATACATGTACATTCTAGGATACAATACATGTACATATAATGACAGGTCGACCCCTGTTGGATCAAGTCAAGTTGAGCTAAAATAACTAGAGCCCAAGCCCAATCATAAAATTGACTAGGCCATGTATGAGAGGCCCATGTCTGACCATAGTTGGGTTGGGTTGGGGCGGCCTACTTGCCATGGTGCTACGGTAGAGCCTAGCTGATGAATGATCCAGATCTTGCAGGTATGCATTTGCCACAACTGGCTAAGTAGTGATACATATGTTTTACACAAGGTATGCATGCGTACTAGTCTAAGAACCAGGTTCCACTAGTTGGACGTAGCTCAGAATCACACTAATTGAACAGTCATGATGGCCCACCCACTAAATGTACAGCTCAAAATGCTATCTTAATAGAACAAGGCTCAAAGCATAGCTCTTAAATTCACAAGAATAGAGGAAAGATCTAAGAATGAGACATAAAATTGATATCATTACCTGCAGTGCTGGTGATAACCTATTTGATGTGCTCATGTAAGCAAGAGAAATCCTGTTTCTACAACCAAACAGAATGCTATTTTCTAAAATGACCATGGAAATTACCATTGGGTAATCTATCATTTAGTAATCATTATGTCATCCGCAGAATCCAAACGGAATCAACAAAAGGCCAGAAGAATTTTCGAATTTTGTGAAATGTACCTGTTTTGCATTGTGCAGTGGAAAGAAAGAGCTGTTTTGTATCTCTGTAACATGATTCTTAGGAATTCTATTAACAGTTGAAATCCCAAAAATCGCGAATTATTTTTCTTGCTGGCCAAGCCAAACACACCCTCAACTACTTACCAATCGCATCTGACAATGGCTTGCGAGGAAGCTCTTCGGAATTGCAGTACACCTTCAAGAAACCTTAATTCTTTAACCATCGCAATCTTCTCTTTCATATCAATACTCATCCTCTCGAGTACTGGAGCATTCACAAGTAAAAACTTTATGAAACACAATTCGCATGCCTTACCCATGATTCCACTTATCTTCACAGTTCGGAGATGATTTAGCAAGCAACTCATGTGTTCCTGTGCTTCCCAGAAGACCGCAAGTGGTGTGCTGTAAGGTTCTCTTCTCCAATTCTGAATCTGGAAAAGCCCAGTAAATCAGATCTCATTTAGGGTGTGTTTGGATGCACAACCAAATTGAATTGCAATTATTGCTCTAATTAAGTGGGAATAACCAAACTGTAATTTACTCAATATGAACATTGAAGGCAATGACGTTCAATATTGCAATCACGTCACTTTCAAGTCATCTTGAAATAATGTAACAGTGATTTGAGGATGATATTTCATCTTTGATTAAACTGAAAATTCACAATTCAGCTTGGTTGCACATCCAAACGCAGCATAAACCATAATGAAATAAAAATCCATGAAAATTTTGAACTTACAAGAATCTCAAGCTTTTCTAAGTTAGGGGAGCTTCTCAACATGCAGAGAGTGGTGACAACGTCCTTTGAAACCATGAAAGATACCTCCATCGAGAGATTCTTCAGAGGAAGAAATGGAGTCGGAAGTACATCTGGTATATTGCCCAGGCTAAGAAACTAGGAGCCAATTCAAAAAGAGAACATGAGTAGAACTGTTTTGTTGAGGACCTCTTTGGATGTCTGGTCCCCTAGAATGAGAGATGAACAGAATGTGGCCTGACCAACGTGCATGTTGTAGCATTAGATCCATTTTTGCACATCTTGCAAAAAATGGATGGACAAGATACACAGATTCTCAGTTACTAGTGGGGCCCATGGATCGGTGAACTAGATCATTGATCAGTTCTGTCCTACCATTGGTGGACCATCACAAATCACAATAGGTCCTGACGCTAGTCATTCTGGCGTTCTCCATCCATGGTGGGATGCATAGACCAATGATCTGAATTGCTAAACAATGGACCCCACTTGCCAATACTTCACAAGGATGGGCCACATATCACGTAATTCCTCATCCGCAAAATATACCCCAAGATGAGAATTGGATGATAACTGGTCAGACAACTTATCATCCCCTTCTTGTGGAATCTGTGGATGCATGCCTCCTGTCCAGATTTGGTGGACACTCCTAACAAATCCAATGTGAAAACCATATGGTACATTTAAATTACATACCTGTATAGAATTATAATGCAATATCAGCTTCTCAATATGAGGTAGACTACCAAAAACATTGATCAAATTGCAAATTCCACGTTGCTCAAAATACTCGTCGTCATTGGCTTCGATTGTAAAGGACAGGTAACGGAGATTCAGAGCATTGATTTTAAAATGAATCGCGCCACGTATGTAAATCATTGTCAATGTCTCCAGAAGTGAGCACTTTGAAATCAACTGTTCTAGTTCAACATCCGCAACAATAACGTCGTAAAGTTTGAGATTCCTAAGATGGCAGAACCCTTCAAATGCATGAGGTAGGTGGATTTCGCAACTACTTAGATCTAGATCAGTCAGTTCCTGACAAGAGAAGAGACATGAGTGCATTATGTACCAAAGACCATGCATAAAAGGTCCAAGGGTGAGTTGCTTAATCCCATGCTTTGATAGGAAAAGCATCCAGTCGTCCAAATGATGACGGCGTTCAACAACTGGCACGTAGTGACCAGAGCAGACAAACTTGTGAACAGGGCCTTTGTGGACTGAGAGGACTCCATTGACAATGTCCACAACCTTATCGTCATTTGCAATACGCTCCTTGAGATCAAGCTGCTTCAAATCTCTTTCAAACACAAGATGTGGAATGGAAGCCCATCTGTACCTCCATTTCCTCGACAAGACACTTGTTTTTACTGCGTCTGCGATTGGCAAACAGGTAAGGATGACATTGCAAATATCCACAGGTAGATCACTGATCAAATCAAAGCCTAGATCAGGCCTCCCATTTCGCAGTGAGGATTTGTCTCTTTTTGCTTCCTGAAATCAAACAAACCAAAATTCCAGCCAATGGTAAATTGCATGAATGATTTCAAGGAACTAAATACCAGTAGTCAACATGCAGCATGTTTGTGAGCACGCACACGCATCCAAGGTTAGTCTAGTGATAATCCTACAAAATGGGTTAATGGGTTAGGCTGGGCCAGCCATGGCCGATCCAAGGTTAGTCTAGTGATAATCCTACAAAATGATTTACTACCATGTTTGTATGATATTACACTTAAGTAATTTAGTCTTAAAAAACTCTCGGAAGTGTTGCAAAATGTATGAATGACAGGTAACAAAAAAACATCGCTCTAGTCTATTGTTTTAGTTTATATCTCCAATATTATAAATCAAGTATGGGTAATCAATGCAATCCAATGCACATTTGATCAACTTTCTCATGGCTCCTCAGACAAGTGAGATCTTGTGGGGCACATTTTATATCTTCTTTGCTACAGTGTGTGCTGAAGTGGAGACTACATTGTGCTTGGCTGAGATTTTTATTCCATTTGGACCATCGAATTATACCCATGTGATGAGTATCTTAATAGACATGCATGAATCTACTTAAAATCTTAGTATGTATAGTTGTACATATAGTTGTATTATATGAATAATGATGTGTAGACTCGAACCTAGTTGCATCAATCACCTCTCTGTTTACCATTAGATCGAGGATTCTCAACATTTCTAATTATACAATTGTGAGCTACCAACTGAACAGTAAGGATTACCCCAATGTGATTTTCACAAAGCAGACCCCATTCAGAATGTGGTCCGCTAGATGAACAGTGTACCCCATCATGACGGGCAAATGTTCCTATCATACAAGCAATGATGGGCCCAAGTGGCCATTTTGCTATTATGTTTCTATAGTGACGTAACTATTCCTAGAATGTCTTAAAAATCTAATATGAATCAAATTTACATTTATAACATTATATTTCTTTATAATAGAACTCCCAAAATAACTCATGTTGGTGGCACAATGTGTTATTTTTTAAATATCGAGAGAATTTTATTGATAAAGAATAAACTAGGCAATTACAAAAAATGAAAGGTGTTTCCAGTAATGAGACTTTGGAGACTACCCCTTTTCTAAGCAAGATGAAAGTCGAAGAGAGGAAGGAAATGGTCATCTCCTATATCGATTGTATGCTCACAAACGGGCATGCATGCATTCTTTTAATTATAATATGAAAAAGACTCCAATAAGCACTTATATAGAGAGATCATACAACGTTTGAATTTGCCACATCTGTAACGAGGTGAAACAACTCTCGTTATTCAGTGTCCTAGTTGTAACAGGTTGGAATAGGTTTCAAAAAAGTCAACAACAACAGAGGCTATTTTGGCCATTTACAAGTGTTGTGTCATGTATGTCAACAGCTACGACATTAATTTCTCCACTAACATGGTTCAAGAAAATTGAGATATTTCCGTTCAACTACATGATTTCATCCATCCATGATCCATCAGGACAGACTAGTTGGCCAACTTATAGCATTACTCAAGTCACCTTCAATGATTGTGTGAACCACTTGGGCGAGCATATCCCTTCATCTTTTGTCACAGGTGCGTACCTCAGCCTCCTGGAGTACACAATTCCAACCGAACCAGCAAAGCCGCAACAAACACCATTTAGCTGTGCTTGACAATTCCCTGAATGCCTGTCAGCCTAGGATTTCCTTTGTAGATATCATCAAAATGCAGCTTGGTGGGGGCAGCAAAGCTAAACAGCTCTTCAAGTGGAGAGCAATTGTCATCCATAACCTCTATAAAGCCACTTTTAAGATCTCACTTCAAATTCATGTGAATTCCTTATCCACCAAGGCCCACGAGATGTTCTCCTCTCTGATTCTATCGCATACCCGCAAAGGACTTTACAAGCTAGTCTTAAATGCATGGTCGTTTGAGTCACACCATAAAGACCACTAAACCAAAGGGAGATCCAGTTCCGACAGCTTTTCCTTCCTACGATCTTTGGCCAAATTTCAATCATCATCATCATCTAAGCCTTATCCCAACTAATTGGGGTCAGCTTACGGAGAAATTTCAATGTGTACAGTGATTTGTCCATAACTGTTGCATTGTCCGCTAATGGGGGATTATGTAGGCAGCACGATGAAACTTTTGCCAAAACATCTGTCATGAATCCTGACAATACGACATTTTAGAATGATGTAACCAATTAGTTGGGACAAGGCTTTGACGATGATGAGCTACCAGCATTCTCCAAGCCACCCTAAAGAGGTTAAGGGCACAGTCCCAAGTCTTCGGACTATAGAAGCGGTGAGTTAGAAGGTGGCTTGCTGTTTCCTCCTCACTAACACACGAATAGCACGAATTAACAATGATCCTTTTCATGTTTCAAAGATGATCTTGAATGAAAATTTTATTCAGACCTACCACCCACCAAAATGAAGCAATCTAAGGGTCCAGATGAATTGGGTAACCTACCCAATTCAGTGATCGAGATTTCCTTCTCAATAACAAGTGCTAAAGTTGCGGTGAAAGAGTGCAATCAAGACACCAATACTATTACAAACAGATATTGGCATCGTTATCAACATCAAATGCCTTCAGTGGATGGATGCATTGATTAAATGGCTCCACACCAACATTGGAACTTGGAACCTACTTCCACAAACTATCTTCATCAATCAAGAATCTCTAAAGCCATTTACTCAAGGGCCGCATGTTCATAATTTTTATCCAATTTTTTTTATTCCAGAATACATTCTTCCTTGCGCTTTCAATCTCTTTCCATTCAACCAAATGAGATATGCCTTCTTCCTCCCTTCCTTGCAACGTACAAAATCCCTTCAATCTTTTTTTGGATCATTTAATAATGCTTCGAAGAAATGGAAAAAAGACGGGACATACACAAGCATATTGCTGAGGGCGGATTTAATGAGGGTGATTCCACTGTCGAGTGACATACTTACTCTTCCAAGTAGACAACCATCACTCCACTTGCTCCACCACTGGGTTCCATAGACTTTTATTTGATTTGCCAATGCATAGGGGAAAGACCTAAATAGCTTGAAAGGAAAGAGCTGTCCTTACAACCAAAATATAAGCTATATCTTCAATTGACCCTTTGTGCATTCCGAACTCAAGCACCTAATACTTGCGTCACTTCACTCTCTTCTATGAAACCATGTCATACCATCTCTAAATGATTTTGAGATTAAAAAATTTGATCACATAATGGTTTGTGAAGAAGAAGAGTTCTATTTGCAATCATTTGAAACCTTGGATTAATAAACCTTCCTCTTTATCTTTTAAGATCATTCTGCTAAGAGCTTGGAGATGTTTCCAAGAGTGATTTGAGCTAAACCGAAGCCCTCATTTGAGGGGAGCCAAAGAAGTGTTAGATATGTTTGCATACAACCCATGAGTTGAAGACTCGTGCACCATTCATCGAGTAGGGCACACTTTGAATGTTCCACATACCAAAAATTACAGTAATACGCTCGTCAAGTGAGCCACACATGTAAATTGAATCTGGACTATTGGACTTTTTCTTTTTCTTTTTTCTTTTCTTTTTTTTTAATGCTCATTTTCTTATACAAGTTTGATTTGTCTCATTAGCATATCAATATTTATTTTAGGTCCATGGCATGTTCATAGTGTACTGTACCTGATGAATGGCCTAGATCTACGACACATTTGCTATCTACTCGATCTCTAAAACATGATATGTCCCTCAAATGTAGGGAGATTCATTTGATACTCTGGTAGGATATCACACTTGAAGATGAACGTTCTGAATCTTGCCCAAATGTGCCCATGAAAGGTGAATGATAACTAAGATACCGGGCTACATTTACCACAACTCACTAAGTCTGAGAACTCTTCCGTCGAGCAGATGGCATGCATCTACACTGATGCTAGCATTGGGCTCCATTTTTCCAGCTCATTTTCGGGCATGAGCCCAAAAACGAGGCAGATCCAAAGCTCCAGTGGACCAAACCAAAGGAAACGTTGGGGATTGAACGCCGAACGTTGAAAACTTCTTGAGGGCTGTAGAAGTTTTTGATCAAGCTGATATTGGTGTGACTTTATGAATAAGTTGGATGGAAAATACACAATCCGGTGGGCCCTCAAGAAGCTTCAACGGTAGGCATTCAAGCCTCCCTGTTTCTTGTGGTGTGGTCCACTTGAGCTTGGGATCTGCCTCGTTTTTGGGCTCATACCGTAAAATGGACTGGAAAATGGATGGACGGCGTGTATAAAACACAGACATCATGGTGGGGTCCACAGAGATTTTCCAGTACCAACGTCGGTGCTGTCAGCTGTGTACTCCACTATGCAATCTGAGTCCGGAAGAGAACTATGCAATCTGAGTCCGGAAGAGAGAGAGAGAGAGAGAGAGAGAGAGAGAGAGAGAGAGAGTACCGCTCTGTTGGTATTGCTGTTCGTCATTGGTATGGCATTTTGCTCTTCCTTCTTGTGAAGACAGAAATTCGGACCGTAATTTATAGAGTGGAGTGGATTAGATTCGGCGCCTGACGCATTTAATACAGTACGGCCCTTCCCGTGGGACCCACTTTAGTCTATGTATAATATATCCACACCGTCCATCCATTTTTTTCATTTACTTCTAGCTTAATATCTGAAAAACGAAGCAGATACAATTCTCAGATGAACCATACAAGGGGAAAGAGTGGTGATTGAACATTAATGGGCCATAAAAGTTTTGGATCAATCAGATATTTGTTCCCAATTCATCTAGGTATATTTGATCTTATCAACAGATTTGATGGATTTTAAACATTACGGTGGGCCTTATAAAGTTTTTAATGTTAGGTTGCTCAATCACCCCTGTTTCCTTATAGTATGGTACATCTTCATTTTTTGAGTCATGCCCTGAAATGATCTGGAAAAAAATGGACGGCCGTGGATATAAATTATATATCTCAAGATGATCTGGAAAAATGATGGATGGCGTGGATATAAAATAACTATCTCGAGATGAGCCTACAAGAAGGACTGCACAGTTTTGAATCAGGCCTAGGCCGCACCTAATCCGCTCCCCTATGCAATCTGCAGAGGGTCCAAAGAGAAGTGAGTTGCTAAGTGGTGTGGGACCGGAGGCGTCTATCATGTTGTATATGTTAATCCACTCTGTACATCAGATGAGAAGCCTTATTTAAGCGGTACATACAAAAGATCATCATCATAAATTACTTTGGTGGGCCAAAAGAATGCGAAGAATATAAAAATTGTGAATTGCATAAATTTTGTATCTTCACTTAATCCTGATGATTTACACCATGATTAATGGGCTTGATAAAAGATACACACATAAGTGGCCCCACACACAATCCTATAGTTGGCATCCCATTCTCATTGTTTCGTGGGGTCTGGCCCACATTACTGGTGTATCTAACTTGTATCGAGATCCACTTTGGCCTCCAAGGAGGAAACTCTGCTTGGAGCTTTTCATTGGACCAGGCCACACTTGCATGGAAACTCTGCTTGCATTGAAGTGAGTGTGATCAGGTTGCACTGAGGTGTGACCAAGTTGCAACGAGGATGTGATGGGATCGGATTAGGTACTACCCCCACCATGATGCTGAAGAGATGTACAGATGCATGGCACCTCATCATTGGTGGAGAGCCTGTCCATCCTGCACTGATGTGATGGTGGTACATTGACAGCCCAGTTACATCAATGCAGGCCCACTGCTCTTCACCAATGACAAGTCTTTGTGGGGGTAGTACGTAATCTGCTCATAGATATGGAATTCAGATACTTTGTTGGCTCCAATCAAAGAAATTCTATTTGGAGTCTTTTTATTGACCATGTCATCATTTCATCACATAGGTCTGTAACCTGTCCCATATTCACTACAATCTGATCACACCTTAATGCAACATGATCATACTGACATCATGATGTGAACTAATGAAAAGGCTCCAAGTACGTTTTCTGCTCGGAAGCCAGAGGATCCAGACTCCTGGATGTGACATGGTTGCACACCCTATGTGATGACGTAGACCACTGAAAAGGCTCCAAGCAAATTTTCCTAGAGCCAACGAAAGATCCGGACTCATCTAACTTACGTTTTCCCACATTGACCGGAGTCTAGCACAGGGCCCGATAGACTGAGTGGATGTAACATATACAAATGGTGGGCCCATACAGATTGGGTGTTTTAGGCAGTGCGCCACACGGTCTGTTCATCCAGATTGTTGATCTTGTGGCACCCACCGGAAATGGATGGTGATCCAGCAACTCTTCCACACTGAAAGATTCTAGGTATCCAATTTTGGCTTTATATTGGAAGATCCTAGACATCTAATCTTTGGCTTTTCTATGGACCGTGCAATGTATTTTACCTTAACCGTATATTTGTAGGGCACTTGTCTAAGGGTTAGGAAACCATAACATAAGAGGTTCACTGCCAATCCCCAAATCATGATAAGGCCTACCTGATCACCGGTTTGGATCGATGAACCATGGGCCCATTTATAGATGCGATGCACCGTGCCCGTCCAGCATAAAATTTTTTGGGGCCTACTAGGAAGTCCGTGTGATATCTATTCCGTCCATCGGTTCTTCAGCTCATGTTAGGATGTAATCTCAATGATGATGAGGCAGATTCTAAATTCTGGTGGGCCAAACCATAAGAAACAGAGATTGAAAGCACATCATTGAGACGTTATTGGGGCCCACCTTGATGTTTATATGCCATCCCAGCCGTTCATAAGGTGATTCTCACCATGATGGAGGCAAAAGTAACATATCAGGCAGATCCAAAACTTGGGAGTGGGGGAAAGTGTTCAATACCTGTTGTTTCTTTTGGTATGGCCCACCTGAGTTTTAAATCTGCCTCAATTTTGGAGTCATACACTAACATGATTGGTTGGAACTGATGGACAGAATGGATATCAGATGGACATAGCTATAGGCCCCTCAGAGTTTAATGCTGGACGGCTCCGTGCATCAGAGTGTTGTACGCAATCCCCAACCCGCCAAACAGCCTGCCAAACCAATTCAAGATTTGGGGCAAAACCAAGATGTGTCCTGCTGCGATTTACGTTTGAACCCAAATCAAAGTGGGCTCATCGTATGAGCTCATTAACATCCGTATTGGGCCCTACCATGGACGGGCAAAAGCTGAAAGAGAGAGAGAGAGAGAGAGAGAGAGAGAGAGAAAGAATCAGATGATCCTAACCATGGGTCCCATTTGCACATGCTAGTGCATCTGGCAGAACAGCACCAAGGCACAATCAAAAGTCTAGGACCCATCTAGAGCTATAACTGATCTTTATAACCCTCCATTTAGCGGATGATCCCAGCCGCTAAATGGAGGAATTTTGATGATTGTAAATGAGTGTTTAGAAAGAAGTCTAGGACCTGGCCCATCAACGGCATGGCCATGGCCCATTATTTCAACGCTTTAGATCACAAAGCATGGGCCTCATTCATACAGACTTTAACTAGGTATAGCGCAAGTCATAACTATTACTATGAGATTTCAACCCTACGTACAGATTCAATGGTAGGGGTGGCAATGCACCGGGTCAGGGTAGGATGGGCCAACCTGCAACAATGGACCTAGCATAGCAGACCCAAACCCTACCCAAAAAAATTGTGATTGCACTGTGCCCAACCAAACTGGTCTAAAAATGGACAAAAACCCATATTTTTCTCTTGAATTTTCCTAATTTATCTAATTTACTGAGTGGGGCATGCATGCACAAAGAAATATATATATTTTAGAAGAATGTAACCAACATTCAGCATTCAAGATACATGGTTCCCTAATTAAATTGCATGAGGATTAGAATAACATATTTGTAGGATATAACACATTTACAAATAAAGTCAGGCCAGGCCAGGTTAGGTTAAATGACTTGAGCCCAAGCTTGATTAAAATAATAATAATAATAATAATAAAGACTAGGTCATGCATGCAAGGCTCAAGCCCGGGCAAAGCTGGGTTGGAGCCGGGCGGCCTACCTGCCCATTGGCATGGTCCCACTATAGAACCTAGCAGATGACGTTCCAGATCTTGAAGATGTGCATTTGCCACAACTGGCCAATTAGTAGGAACTCATCTGATTTATTATTTTTGAGCGGAACACTGGAAGTCACACTAATTGAACAATCGTAACCATTCAATTGAGGTCGCAAAATGGATGGTCAGAAAGAAACTATAAGCAGTCCATATTTGATGGGCGGATCAGATTGTTAAGAGCGGCCAATCATGTTATTTTAGACCGGTGCTTCATCCACAATGGATCCCAAGATTTGGAGGGACTAGATTGATCGACTTTAAGCTAATTCTTGTACAATACTGTTAAGTTATCATGCAGGTAGATGGGTAATCTAACCAATCGATTTGGACCATCCATTGCATCCACCCACACGTCCTATGCCACAATCTACAATCATGAGGCCCACTATCGTGAGCACCTTTTCAGCTGAGTACCTGTGTGTAGATTTGTACACGTGTCATAGGCACAAAATCTGAACGGTACACGTGATGCTGGCACCCCATGAAACCTCCAGGGTCCAAATTTCGGCCTGATGCAAAACGTTGATGGGCCATAGTAAAGAGAAATCCAAATCAAGGGAAGGAAACTGTTTCATGTTGCCATGGCCCACCAAAGTTTTGGATCAGGCTGAAACTTGGGTCCAAAGGATTTAATGAGGGGCTGAATCACATGGACCGTATGGATTTTGTGCCTATGAAATGTGTGCAAAGGTGCTCACAGGTGCTCACCTGAGAAGGGGAGCAGGTAAGCATTTTTCCATTGATCAATATCCTATCCATATGAAGTTTGTCCCTTTCTTTTCAAGGCAATCCATCCGCTGAGCCATGGTTGGGATGGTTGGGATGATCTTATCAGAGCAATTCTTTGGAACAACAAGCAACCCATGATGGCCACCACTAAATGAAAGGTTCAAAATGCTAACTTAACATAGCAGGCCAGTTAAAGAGAAGATATAACTATTTTCTAATTTCCAAGCATAGCTCTTACATACACGAAAAATAACTCTTTTGTATCTTCACAAGTACTATTAACAGTAGAAATCTTGCATGGCAGTAGATGAGGTGGGATCGAACATCATCTCTCCTCATGGAAAATTATTCTGAATTTACAGAACTATTGGAATCCTCGACCAATTTTCTTCGAATCCACAAAGAAATATTCGAATCCACGAGTAAAAAAAAGTATAAACTCAAGAGATTTCATTAAAAGATGAATAATTGTTCTTAACAACGAATAAAATAAGTCTTTATAATCCTAAATTGCGTAATAAAAACCTTAACGTATATAAATTAAAAGTCTTAAATGAAATAGGAAAGAAAAAATTCGAAATAAAAAGTTCGTAGAAAAATTGCACAACTGTTCGTGCGTCGTCGGGCGCCCACCAAACTCAGAAACAGTCCAACAACCTAAACATAAAACCCAGACGAATATCGAACGCCCGACGAAGGAAAAAATTGTCCAGAGGGTTTGGGCACAATTCAAATGAATTTCGAGCGCCCGAAAGAGAGGTGGTCAAGCGCCTGATATTATGAAATCGGGCCGAAAACTCTCTAGACTACTCTGGCCTATGGTCGGGCGCTCGATGAAGGTTGGTTAGGTGCCCGACGAGGCTGAATTTTTTGAATTTTGGCGAGTATTTTGTCACCCCGCCTAGCTTCTTTCCGATGGTTCATCCTCTTCATGTAATCATTAGCAATCTCCTCTACATCAATCCCCTCCACTTGAGAAGAACTTGACACCGAGTTTGCGTTCGGCTCTAAGTTCATGATACTTAAACAAGTCCCCCACACTGAACGTTCTTGAAATCTTGAACTCGTCCAGGAGATCCACCACATAAGCATTGTCACTTAGTTTTTCAAGAATCGGCACCGGCCCAATCTTCTTTTGCTTCAACTTATTATAGTGCCGGTTGGGAAGTGATCTTTGCAGTAAATGGACCATCACTTGATCTCTTACCTCGAACACATTTAGCGTGTCGATGCTTGTCAGCATCTCTTTTGTACTTTTCATTTGACTTGCCAAGCTTAGTCTGAACTTCTGCATGCAATTCTGAGATTCTCTTGGGTCATATTCTCTGCAACTATGCTCTTGTCAGGAATCTTCGGTAACAGAATTAATCAAGGGTGTGACGGGGCATTCGTTCGTAAATGACCTGAAACAACAACTTTTTTGTGGAGCAGTTCACCATGTTATTGAAGGCAAACTCCACCTGTGACAGGGCCAAGTCCAACTACTTTGGCTTGTCTCTGAAAATGCATTGGATATGATTCCCTAATGTTTGATTCACCACTTCAGTTTGTCCATTTATTTGCGGATGATATACACTACTTAAACTGAAGTCGCATATCAAATCGACTCCACAAAGTCTGCCAAAAGCGACTCACGAACTTTGTATCACGGTTGAAAGTGATAGTTTTGGGGATGCCACTGCAACCTCGCAATTTCTCTGAAGAAAAGATTGGCTACACTCGTCGCATCATAGGTATTCTTGCATGGAATGAAATGATCATCTTCGAGAACCTGTCTAACACCACGAACACAAAATCCATGCTGCATTATGTTCATGGGAGACCTAGAACAAAATCCATTGAAATGTCCTCCCAAGGGCCTTCCGGTACGGGCAATGGAGTGTAAAGACCCATGTTTTGAGAATGTCCCTTAGAGGATTGAAAAATATGGCATCGCTGAACCATTCAGTCCCATGTCACGGCCTAGATGAGGCCAATAATAACGCTCTTCAACTAGAGCCTTCATCTTATCTCGATCCAAATGAACTCTAAGTCTACCCCCATGAAGCTCTAAAATAATTTTCTCCTGTAGGAGCATTGCAGGATGCATAATCAATTTTTGTAAAATAAGAAACCATCATGATTGTGGAAATCACCCGATCGGCCTTTCATGCTCTTACCCAAACATCTTTAAACTCGTCATCTTCGACGTATACATCCTTGAGGCAGTAAAAACTGACAACCTTGGTTCTCATAGTGATGAGAAGGCCAGCTTGGCGACTCAATGCGTCAGCAACCATGTTTTGATGGCCAGACTTATGCTTCAATACAAACGTGAATTCTTATAAAAATGAAATCCACCTAGGCATGCACATGGCTAACATTAGTCTGGCTATTAATAAATTTTAAGGCTTGATGATCGGTATAAAGAATAAACTCATTCTAGATAAGGTAGTGTCGGTAATGTCGAAAGGCTTATACTTCCATGTCCATCTCTATCTCATACGTGGACCACTTCTTGCGGGATTCACTAAGCTTCTCACTATAGAAGGCTACATGCCTTCCTTCCTGAGATAACACTACGCCAATCCCACGTAAGACGCATCACAGTCTACTTCAAATACTTTATCAAAATATAGCAAAACTAGAACCAGAGTAGATGACAATTTTTTTTTTATCTCAACAAAACTACGGTCAGCATCTTCTGTCCACCGAAATGACCCTTTCTTCATGCAATCCATGAGCGGTGCAACAATCGTGTTGAAGTTCCTGACAAAATGGTGATAGAACGTGGCCAACCCATGACAACTGCGAACCTCATGGATATTAGAGTAAGCCACTCACAAATGACTTTCACTTTGTCGTCATCAACCCGAATACCGGTCGATGACACCACGAACTCCAAAAATAAAAGATGGTCCATCAGGAAGCTACACTTCTTTAAGTTAAGGTATAGCTTGTTTTCTTGCAAAACTTGAAGAACATGTCTGAGATGTTAAATGTGTTTTGACTCATCCTAACTGTATATTAATATGTCGTCGAAGTAAATCACGACGAACTTGCCTATGAACGGTTTTAAAACTTGGTTCATGAGCCGCATGAAGGTACTTGATGCATTCAACAATCCAAATAGCATAACCAGCCATTCGTACAACCTATCATTTGTTTTAAAAGCCATCTTCCACTCATTCCCGAGGCGGATACGGATTTTATGGTACCCTGCTGCATAAGTCTAGCTTAGAAAACACCCTAGACCCCCAAGCATGTTAAGCAGATCGTCTAGTCGGGGTATAGGAAATATGTATTTGATAGTAATTTTGTTAATAGCCCTGCTATCAACGCACATACGACAACTACTATCTTTCTTTGGCGTCAATAATGTTGGAAGCGCACATGAGCTTATGCTCTCCCTGAGCAATCCTTTTTTCAGTAATTCTTCCACCTACTCTTGAAAATTTTCATTCTCTTTTGAGCTCAACCGATAATGTGGCCAGTTCGGTAAGCTAGCACCAGGTATGAGGTCAATGTGGTGTTGTATATCCTGCATCGAGAGGTAGGCTATGAGGCAAATCTTCGGGCCACACCTTCTGGAACTCATTCAGTAATAGTTGAAGGGCTAGGGGAATAAGCGTACCCTCTGAATCATCTCCCTTGACCACCATTACATAAATTTCACCCATCTCCTTGGATTCTTCCACAAACTCCCTTATGGTGAGGAGAGAACTCCTCTCCACTTTAGAAGTCTCGGGGCGGCTCTCCGGCGCCATAGGAGCTATAACTCATTTTCTCTCATCCTTAATAAATATATAAGTATTGTTTCATCCTCGATAGGTCACATCTCAGTCCGATTATCACGGACGACCGAGAAGTATATGACATGTCTCCATGTCCACAACGTCACATAACACTTCATCTTTATAGCTTCTACCAATAGAGAAAGCAATTAAATAGTGTTCAGTTACCTTAGTGTCGCTGACTTTCTTAATCCAACCGATGGAGAACGAGGTTCGATGTTTTCGTCTTCGGCAACCAAAGCTTGTCCACCATAACTCGGGACATAATATTATCGCTGCTTCTACCGTCAATGATAACGTCGCAAACCTTCCTATTCATTATACAACAAGTACGGAAGATGTTGTGGCGTTGATGATGCACTTCTTTTCGAGGCATAAAGCACAATCGCCTTACGACTAAGGACTCACCATGTGTAACGCCCCTAAAATTCGACACTCGAGTATATAACTCAAATCTCGAAATCAAGGGTGTTATGAATGAATCCTTCACAATCACAACTGAAACTTTTATCCTTTTCATTCACAAGGTACCAAATATATGGAATAAAAATAAGCCAACTTTGAAAATTAAACTATAATCAACGTGTCTATGAAATTATTCCAAACTGTCTAAATTAATGGCCATCTAATGGGCCTTATTACATCAATGCTTTCAAACAAAAAAATCAAATAACTAATTCAAATAAAAATCTTCTAGAGTATTTCCTCATCTGGGACCGCTTCTTCAAAGTGCTCTAAATCATCACCTGTCACTACGGTTAATCGCATAACACTGCGTCAGCTATAAAAGCCGGTGAGCATTCTCATATAGTTTAGCACATGTAATTCGACATAGAAAATCACTTAACCATTAAAGTACAAATCATTACAACTCCAACAATTATTTCATCACCAAAACTCTCTTAAACATGCACGTGATGCATGGGATGCAAGTATGCTTCAACAATCTCGGTACGGTTATCAGTAGAACATCCAGGGCCAGTTTATAGTCGGGCCTACACTTTCACAACTGCAGAGTTGGTCTCTTGTACACACCAGGGAACTCACCCAACCTGCTAAAATCATCTGATATCCACCGGGTACGCTAGTATGGTATCTTGCACACACCAGGGAGCTCAACCAACCCGTCCACAATCGATGGACTATCAGAAGGGTATATTGCACACACAGGGCGCTCAACCAGGGACTGTTGCACACACTTGGGCGCTCACCCAAACAATCATCAATGGGCCTATTGCACACACCAGGGTGCTCACCCTATGGTAATAACTGGAGTTCTCAAATCGTGCTATGCATGAACCAAATCAATACTCCAAAACATCTTTCCAAGGTAATTCAAAAATAAGCTCACCCATGTACAACCTTAATCAGGTATCAAATTCATATGATTTATCAAAATCACTGTAAAACCAACCCTTCAAAATCCAACTTTCAAATAGAATGTAATATAACAAAATTTCAGCCCATCAAGGCACCAATTACAATCACGCAAATCCATAAATTCATGAAACTATATAAATTTCCAGCAATAGTTTAAAACAAAACCAAACAAAGATTGTAACTTTCGCATGACGATTAACCAATCTAAAATATAATATAAAATCCTAAACCAATTTCAACTAAAAAGAAATTGTGAATACAATGGAAAAACGATATGAGATTAAACTCACCCTCTTTCTTTCTTTCTTTCCTTCTTCTTTTTTTTTTTCTCTTTTCCTTTTCTTTCTCTTTCTTCTTCTTCTTCTTCTTCTTCTTTGCTGGAGAGTCCTCCCAGCAATAAGAACAGCAACAGTGGGTGGGAGTTCCACCTATTAGAACCCACACGATCTCTCTCTCTCTCTCTCTCTCTCTCTCTCTCTCTCTCCTACGACTGTTGTAGTGTTTCCTTAGATTAGGACCCTCCTTTATAGAGCTAATAGTCTTGCACAGCAAGTCTTCTAAAGGTTTCTTACGCTATCTATAGTGTCGAGTCGATGCGGAAGAAATCTTAGATTCAATCCAAGTTGGAGAAGAAAACTACTTATGCCGGAAAGTTCTTGCGCATTGGAGCCGTTGGGAATGTAGGTGGGGTCCACACGATTCTCTGGGTGAAGTTTGGACTGATCATGCGGAGTGGATCAGCGGATCTTGATCATCTTTGGCTTGGGACGGTGATTTGGTGCGAGCCACATGATTGATGGTTTGTCAGGGGATTCGAACGGACTAGAACCACACACCATAGGAAGCTGATGAACGGCTTGGATTGTACATTCGAGGCCCACCATAAAGACGGTGTGCACCGTGAATGGCGGCAGCGGTAACGCTGCTGCTGTTGCAACGTCCAGGGAGAAGGAGGAGTCGTGGGATTAGAAATTTGTCTTTTAAATATATAACGTGCGTAAATTTGAATTTTATGCTCTACTTATACGTGGGGCCCACTTACAATGTTTTGAGGCAGTCACCACCGTTCAACTGGTGGATAACATGAATTTAACCGTCCATGAGAAAAATGAAGCAGATCCGAGTTAAGGCGGAGATGTGGATGATGTGGATCTTAGCGTTCTTGGTTTTAAACGGTTGATTGAAGTGGGTCGTAAGATCAACTGTTAGGATCAAGGTTTGAAAGGAATAAGTTTATGAGGAGGGGAAGACGGATGGACAGCTTGGATCAGTAAGGTGGGGTCCAAAAAATGGAGGTGTGAGCTGCATGGATCGTCAGCAACAGACGCTGGTACGTAAGAAGACTTCTTCCTTTTTTTTTTTCCTGATATTACGTGCGTCGCACGTATACACCTTGACCACCGCGTCCTTCACAAATGGGGACCCTTTCAGGTGGATCGGGACCACCCGATCCGTTCAACAGGTCAGCAACCTATATTTAGCCGTTGACGCGAAAGATGGGATGGATCCGAATTAAGGTGGGCCACTTATGGCCCGATTTCTGATTAGGACATTTGTAGGATGATTGGGGGGCTGAAATTCGACGTGTATGGTTAGATTATGTACTAGAACTACTGTATGAAGTTTCGTGTGAAAGTGAACGTTAGAAATTATAATATTTAAAAATGGCAGTGTAACTTAAGTTTGACTGATGGCATTTTCGTAATTATTGTAAATTTGCAAGTTTTGTGGAATCTAACACTTTTACACTATTGTAGGGTTTATTTTGAGCAACTTTAATAAAGGGACCATACTAAATTTTTCCTACGGATTATTTAATATTAAATTACCAATATTAAAGTTATTTAATTTATTAAATAATTAACTAAATTATAACTTTCATGATTCTAGAGTGTTATAAACATGCCTGATGAGTTTCATAGAGTTGAAAAATCAATGATCTAAGAAAATACTTGGTGACGGACAAGATGTTTGGATCAGATTTATGGACAGACATGTGTACAGGACGATGTACGGCGGGTTTACATTAATCGCGTAATTCGAAATTATAGTGGAAGGTTAGATCCTCCGGTCTAGCAACGATAGATCCTTCTAACGGTCAGTTTGTTGACTTAGCTAAGTATACTAAGTTTTCAAAGGCCTTAAAAAGTGTTGGAACGCGTATAAAAGTACATACGTGTGTGTATGCGAGTGAACAACACGGCCTAGAATTTAAGTTCCCATGTGTGGACATGCACTCGTGTACTTACTCGTGCGCTCAAATTTTCGGGGCATTACACCATGGTCCTGTGCTAGTTATGCATTCATAGGCATGGTTGCATGGAGCTAACCCTATGCTAGATGACACGGTACTCAATTCATAGCTATGAAAAAAAAAAGCTAAACTTTTCATAACATAAAATGTTGTGAAGAATTATGTTTGATTTCTTTAATGTTATGATCGTCTTTATGTGTCTGCGATGGTGATCAAATAATAATAGATGACTTGCTTGGGCCTTTTGTTTCTCTGTTTTGGATCTTCCGCACCTGAAACCGCCGTAGAGAAAATTGGAGATGAGAATTCATTTCCTGTATGTTCCGGTTTGAGGACCTAGCATTCCTTAAATAGGAATATGTAGATGGGTGTTGCAGTGTTTGAAACCCATCACAACATTGCAGCCTCTCTGCTCCACACAGAATGAGTAAAACAAAATCCATGTTCTACTATAATGCTGCATAGAGTAATTTAGACGCAACTATAGTTACACGAATAGGGGTCCACTGGTCAGTCCACACAATCTTTTGGCTTCTATATTAGATTTGGACCATTGATCGGTTGAGTTCATTGTACAGGAGACTTCCAAATTCTAGAACAGAAAAATGAACACAACATAGGCCACTTCGAGGGTAATCAGGTCTCCTCAAATTCAAAATACTTTTTCAATCCCGTTATAAGGTTAGCATACCAACTAATAATAAGTCGAGAAAATCATAGGATATCCTTATTAAAGGTATTGACTCGATCACCTGGCATGGGTAAGGAAATGTCACTTGCCAGGCACATCCATAAACGAGGTACACACCATCCTGGAGGCAAATTGGAAGCAATTTGGAGAGAATGGGTTTGGACGATGGGGTTTCAAGCAGGGTAGGTTTCGTCAGTGGCGGGTATGATTTTGAATGTGGGACAGCACTGGCAACCACGATAGGGCAACCACAGACGGGGATAGCCGGTAAGGTTGTGGCTATAATAGGGCGGCAAGGGCAGGTTTAGCTCGCACAACGAGATGGTGCAGGCATGGTCTTCAGGACTACATTGTTCGGAAGGCTAGTGGCGACTGATGAGAACTACAACTAAGCTCACGGAACAATGACCCTAAAAAAACTGCTCTGATATCATGATAATCAAAGACAATTTTAAAGATTATAAAATTAGAATACTGGAAATAAAGATTACACTTATCCAAGATCAGGTTTGCATAAAAGGAATTCATCTGTGGGCCGAGTATGCACAAAAACTACATATCTTAGAAGAATGCAGCCACCATTCAGTATTCAAAATAAATGGTTGTCTAACTAAGAATTAGAATGACATATTTACAGGACATACCACATGTACATATAAAATCGGTCCGCGAATTGAGTCAGGTCGAGTTGGGCTAAAAAGCCGAGCCAAGTGCAAGGATGAAATTTGACCAGGCCATGCATGCAAGACCCAAGGCCAGCCCAAATCTAGGTCAGGGTGGGAGGGACTAACCCCATATCGCCACCCTCACTCATGGTCACAGTTAGAAGTACATCTCAATACATAGATTTCCATGTCGACTGTACAGAGAGAGAGACACAAGCCTAGCAATAAGTGACCACACACTCGTGGCGTTTACAATCCGCATGTAAAATGCTCCTACCTAGGGTAGAGCAATCAGATGAACGTTCCAGATGTCATAGACGTGTAGCAAAAATAGTGCTTGACAACAAGTTTGGGTCAGACCAAAATGGGCAAACTACCACAAATTCAACCGATCCCACTGCAGATGAACGTTCCTGATCCTGCAGACATGCATTTGCCACAACTGGCTATGTAGTGGGAACTCTTTTATCTGTTTTACACAAGGCATGCATGTGTACTGGTCTGGGGCTCCATTGTCACTAATTGATCAATCGTAGCCATTCAATTGAGGCCGCAAAATGGATGGTCAGGAAGAAACTATCAGCAGTCCATATTTGATGGGAGGAATCAAATGCTTCATCCACGATGGTAGATCCCCTGATTTGGAGGACTATATTAATTTCAACTAATTCTTGCAGAGTACTGTTAAGTTATCATGCACCTGCTTTCATTCAGATTGATGGGTAATCTAACCAACTGATCTGGACTGTCCATTAGATCAGCCACATATTTTACGCCACAATTTGAAAACTACATCGACCTGAGCCATGGTTGGGATGGCTAGGATGAACTTATCAAAGCAATTCTTTGGAACCACAGGCAACCCATGATGGGCCCCCACTAAGGGCCTGTTTGGTTGGAGAATCCAGATTCTAGAGAAAATTCAAATTTCACTGTTGGAATCCAAAATTGCAGAAACTAGATTGAAAACCAAGTTATGTTTGGTTGAAAATTGTGTAATTCAGATTTGTTCCAACCGTTGCTTGTGGCATGACCCACAAGGGCTTCGGATCCGCCTGAGAACCGGGTTAGATGGCAAATAAACATTATAGTGGGCACTAGGAAGTTTTTGTGGTGGACGTTCAATCAACACTGTTTTCCTTGTGGTGTGGTCCACTTGAGATTTAGATCTAACTCATTTTTTGTCTAATGCCCTTAATTGAGCTTTCAAAATGGGTGGACCTTGTGGATATAAAACACATAAATTATAGATGCACAACGCATACATGGAGGCAGGTGACACTCACTTCCGCCTCTTTTCCCTTCGGTAGAAACGGTTTCCTACACCGTTTCCACTCATCCTGGTTCTAGCCAAATTTGGTTTCCGTATAGAATCCTGTTTGGCTGGAACTTGCCACCAAACACAGTAGTTAAAATCGGATTCTACTGGAATCTAAATTTTAAGCTGGAAACGAGTTTCCAAATGCCAACCAAACGGCCCTAAATGTACGGTTCAAAATGCTTAATACAGCAGGGCTGGAGAAGAAGAGAGATCACCATTTCCACTTCAAGCATAGCTCTCTAATACAGAAGGAAAGAGAAAATACCATAAAATTAATATTATTACACTTAAGAGACGCTAAAAATGAAAATGAAAATTATCCAATGGTTCTGTTTTAAGCAAACTAGTGACCAAGAATCTGATTTTGGTACTTTGACTTAAGAGACAATGAACCCCACATTTAGTCTATTTAATTTGAGTAATGTATGCCATGCATTCATTATCTGAGTAGCTGCATATCAAGCTCGTAGGCAGCTCGAGTATCTAATAACTCCACCAAAAATAGACGTTTCACATGGCTATCAACAGGTCAGGCCTGTGCTGGTTTCGTCCAGGATTTTGAACTGTACTAGGCCGGGGCTATTCAAAATTTTGATTTTGCCAGGTCCGAACCAGCGCATTGACAGTCCTAACATTTCAGGTCCCCATGTGGGCCCATGGTTTTATCCATCCAGACTGTTCATCTTGAGGGACCTACTGGAGATGGAGGATGATCTAAAACTCTTCCGTGATGAATAGCTAAAAAACTCAGTAAATTTTCGTTAAGTGGTCCATTTGGTTTGAACACTGATGCCCCTCTGATGAATGGACCAGCCACATTTTGGGTTGGGACCATCTACACGGAGGGACCCACCAAATGAACTGCTTGGATGGTAGGGCTGTCAATGGGCCGGGCTCGGGTGTAGCAAAATCAAAATTTTGAATGAGGCCAGCCCGAAACACTTCAAAATGAGGGTTGAAGGCAACCCCAGGCCTGCCCGTCGACAGCCCCTATTGGATGGTGGTGTGTGGACCATTTGCACTGTACAAACTTAGGATTAGCAACATTTCTTTTGATATGTAAAAGCTAAATCAAAGCATTGCTATAATTTCATGATTTGTGCATATACTCTCCACAGGACAAAATTATTTTGCAATTACAAAATTCAAAAATAATTTGGAAACTGGAAATTCTATTGTAATTTGTTTTCCAAGGAATCGATGCATAGATTAAATATGTTTTCTGCGGACAAGACAGTTGAGATGTTTGGTTGGATGCATGCATTCAACAAAGTAATCATTATACTTATCCATAGTCTAAATTCATTAAAAAATAAGATTGCAAAAAAATGAGGTGCTTGTTTGAAAAGAGAGCTCTTTTGTCACAAGTACCATAACATGATTCTTCAGAATTCTATTAACAGTAGAAATCCCAAAAATTGTGAATTATTTTTCTTGCTGACCAAGCCAAACGCACCCTCAAATAATTCTACATTTGATAATGGCTTGTGTGGAAGCTCTTCGGAGCTGTAGCATATCTTCAAGAAACCTTGATTTTTTAGTCACTGTAATCTTCTTTCTGATACCGATACTCATCATTTGGAGCAATGGAGCATTTGCAAGTACGAACCTCATGAAACACAAGTCACATTCCTCACAAATAATTCCAGTCATCTTCACAGTTCGGAGATGATTTAGCAAGCAACCCAAGTGTTCTTGGGTTTCCCAGAAGACCGCAATTGGTGTAGTATAAAGTTCTTCTTTACTAGTATAAAGCTGGAGAAGTTCATGAAATTAGATCTTATCTAGGGTGTGTTTGGATTCAGAATTAAATTGAATTGCAATCATTGCTTTAATCAAGTGGCAATATCTATATTGTAATTTCCTCAACATTCATATTGAGCGTAGACATGCCAAATTGCAATTACATTACTTTCAAGTTGGTCTTGAAATAAATGTAACCGCAATTTGAGTATGAAATTTCATCTTTGATTTAACTGAAATCTCCCAATTCATCTCAGTTGCGCATGCAAATGCAGCAAAAACCATAATGAAATCAAAATCCAAGAAAATTGTGAACTTACTTCAAACTCAAGCTTTTCTAAGTTAGGGGAGCTTCTCAACATGCAGAGAGTGGTGGAAACCTCCTTCAAATCCATGAATGATACGCCCACAGAAAGACTCTTCAAATGAAGAAATGGAGTTGGAAGTACATCTGGTACATTGCCAATGCTCAAAAACTAGGAGCCAATACAAAATGAGAACATGAGTAGAACAGTTTTGTTGAGGGCATCTTTAGAATGTGACACAGCCAACGTGCATTTTATAGCATTATATCCATTTTTGCACATACTACAAAAAAGTGGATGGACAAGATAAACGGGTTCTCAGTTTTCACTAGTGGGGCCCATGGATTGGTGAGCTAGACCATTGATCTATTCTGTCCTACCATTGTTGGACCATTGCAAAAATCTCCTTGACGAGACATTTCAACCTTTAGACGATTCAGAGGATAGATGCAAAAATGGTCCACCACGTCTCAAAAAAAAAAAAAGTCCTAATGATAGTTATTTTGGCATTCTCCATCCATGGTGGATGCATAGACCAATGATCTGGATTACTAAACAATGGCCCCCCATCTGCCAATACTTCTCAAAGATGCAGACCAAATCATAAAATTTCTCATCTGCAAAATCTTCAAAAGATGAGAATTTGATGATAACCAGTCGGACCCATTATCATCACATTCTCATTAAATCTGTGGATGCATGCCTTCCATCCAGATTTGGTGGACACGCCGAGCAAATCCAAAGCAGATACCATGAGGTGCATTTAAAATAGCTTACCTCTGCAAAATACTCCTGCAGATTTAATCTCTCAATACTATGTAGACTACCAAGAACCTTGATCAAATTGCAAACTCCACCTTGCTCGAGATGTTCAGCGTCATAGACACTAGATTCCAAATTGATAGTTGCAGTTATGAGTAATGGACTATTTGTTATATGAAAAACTTCAAATACACCGCGAAGGCATAAGTGACGGAGATTCGGAGCATTGATTTCAAGATGAGTCAAGCTGTCAAAATTTTCCAATGTCAATGTCTCTAGAAGCGGGCACTTCAGAATCAACCATTCTAGTTCATCGTCAGCAATCGAAAAGTCTTCAAGACGGAGGTTCCTAAGATTGCGGAACCCTTCAAATGCAGGAGTTGGTTTGATTACACAACCAGATAGGTCTAGATCACTTAGTGCCTGACAAGAGAAGAGACAAGAGTGCACTATGTAGTTGTCCACATGAACATAAAGGGTTAATTGCTTAATCCCATTCTTTGATAGGAAAAGTATCCATTGGTCAATATGATAACCGTTTTTCACGCGATAAGAGCATACAAACTTGTGAACCAGGCCGTCATGGACTAAGAGGACTCCATTGACAATGTCCAGCAGGTCCATTGCACCTAGTTTGATTGAATCAAATACAAGATGTGGAATGGAAGCCCATCTGTATCTCCATTTCCTTGACAGAATACTTGTTCTTACTGCGTCCCTTATCGGCAAATGCACGAGGATGGCATTGTAAACATCCTCAGGTAGATTGCTTATCAAATCTATGCCTAGATCAGGCCTCCTGCTTCGTAGTGAGTATCTGCCTCTTGTTGCCTTCTGAAATCAAACCAAATTGCAGCCATTGGTAAGTTGCACACTTTATATCTTCTTTGTTACAAGTGTGTTGAAGTGGAGACTACATTGTGGTAGGCTGAGATTTCTATTCCATTAGGACCCATTGAATTATACACAACTGATGAGTATCTTAATAGATTTGCATAAATCTACCTAAAATCTACCTAAGTATGTGCAGTTGTACATGTAGTAGTAGTCATTTGGATAACAATGTGTAGGCTGCAGCCTAGTTTCATCAATCATCTCTGTTGACCACCACCAGGGCAGGCTTTCAATCATCTCTGCTTACCATTTCTAACAGTGTATCCCCATCATGACAAGCAAATGTCCCTATCGCATAAGGGATGATGGGCCCAAGTGGGCCATTTTGCTATTATGTTTCTATGGTGACATATCTATTCCTAGAATCTGTCTCAAAAATCCATATGAATTGAAGACACCAAATGGATGCTCAGAAAGAACCTCTCAGAAGTCCATATTAGATGGGGGTAATCAGATGGTTAAGATCGTTGGATCATGTGAGTTTTGGGCTATACTTCATCAACAATGGAGCCCATTATTCAAAGGGACTAGATCGGCTTTCATCTGATGCTTGCATATGGACAAATGGGCAATCTAATTAACTAATCCATCTGGACTCCCAACTCCCAAGTGGGGGTGGCTAACATTGTGGTGTGACTACCATTGGGGGTGGGTGTACCAACAGTGGGGTGTGTGTACTAACCCAACTAGACTGTCCATTGGATCCAGCCATCCATTTTGCTACTCGTGGATTATATGGTTACGATGATATCATCAAGGTGGTTCTTTGCTAACATAAGAAATCCATAATGGGCTCAGAGCTATGTGGGCCCACTATGATGTATGTGTTTTAGGGCATGAGCCCAAAAATGAGGCAGGTCGGAAGCTCAAGTGGACAACACCATAGGAAATAGTGGGGATTGAATTCTTACCATTGAAAACTTCGTAGGGGTCACAGGTTAGATCGAGCTGATATTTATGTTTTCCCTTCATCCAGGTCTGATGTGGGCCCTAAGAGGCTTCAAAGGTGGATGTCATTGTCCTCATTGTTTTATGTGGTATGGACCATTTAAGCTTTGGATCTGCCTTGTTTTAGGGCTCACGCCCTAAAATTAGCTGGCAAAATGAGAGAAGGAAGAGGAGGGAGTGAGAGACGCGGATTGCCGGGGGCACCGGAAGTTCTTGTAGTAAGAAGCTGTGAGGGGGCCATAGATAAATCCACTCCGTCCATCCGTTTTGTTGATTCTCAAAATCAGGCAGATACAAAACTCACGTGGGCCACATCGCATGAAACAGAAAGAACGCAAAACATCCAACCACTCAGATAAACTGAAGGCACAAATAGCATCCTGATACAAAACTTCTGTTGCCCCCCCTTCAATCACCTTTTTTTTTCGTCTGGTGTGGCCTACATGAGTTTTGCATCTGCCTGATTTTTACAATCCTGTCCTGTTGTGGTCTTGCAAAACTCATGGACAGAGTGGATTTGTCATGTGGGCCCCACACAACTTCCGAGGAGTAGTTCCTGAGCTTGTGAGAGGCAATCCGCGTCCGGAAGAGAGAGAGTACCTTCGCTATGTGAGCCATCCTTTTCACCCTCTTTGTGCAGCCAGAAATTCGCAGTGTTTTTTTATAGAGCAAGAGGATTGCGTGGTGTGCCACGCACCACGGTAGTGTGTTTTCCTCGGAAGCGGATTGCGTAGTGAGTAAGCGTGCGGAGTAAACTCTGTGGGGCCCACCGTGATTTACTTATTTTATCCACTCCGTCCATCCATCTTAACAGATAATTTTAGGTATGGTACAAAAAAATGAAGCATATTAAGTTCTAAAGTGTACCACACCATAGGAAAATTGTGAACTGAATGTTTACCATTGAAAAATTCTTGGGGGGACACAGAAGTTTTGGATCAAGCTGATATTTGTGTTTTCTCTTCATCCATGTCCATGTGATATTATGAACAGGTTCGATGACAAATAAACATCACTGTGGGGCTGGAAAGGTTTCAATGATGGAAATCATTATTCCCACTGTTTCTTGTGGCATGGTCCACTTGAGATTTAGATATGCTTAAATTTTGGGCTAAACCCCTAAAATGAGCTGTAAAAACATACGGACTGAATAGATGAAGCACATACATCCTAGGTGGGCCCAACAGTGTTTACTCCGCACGATAAGAGCGTGTTCCCACCTAGTTCTGTGGACCCACCATGATGTTTGTGTTATATCCAAACTGTCCATTCATCCATTTGGAGAGATCACTGTACGGTATGAAATCGAAATTGAGTCAGATCCAAAGCATAAGTGAACCACACCACAGAAACCAGTGGGGATTGAATGCTTACCATTGAAAACTTCTTGGGGCCATAGAAGTTTTGGATCAAGCTGATATTTGTTTTTTCTTTCATTCAGATCTATGTTACTTTATAAATAGGTTGGTGGGCCGTTGAAACCGTAGGAAGATTTCAACGGTGGCCATCATTGTCCCCATTGCTTTCTGCTGTGTGGACCACTTGAGCTTTGAATCTGTCTCATTTTTTATGTCATATCATAAAATGATATCGGAAAATGTTTGAACTGTGTAGATATAATATGTACATCATGGTGGGGTCCACAGAATTTGATGACGTCAAAACATCGGGGAAGTCGGTGGAGTGGGACACGCCACGCAATCCGCGCCAAGGAGAGGTGAGTCGGTGGGTGTTGTGGACCGGAGTCGTCTAAAAGTGCGGCAAACCGTATTATGTATGTAAATCTACTCTGTACATCAGGTGAGAAGCTTAATTTAAGCCGTACATGGAAAATATCATCATGATAGATAACTTGGGTGGACCACACCAATAGGAACAATAATTTTTATATCTTAATTCCTTTCTATGATTTAACACGTCATTAACACGGATTTGATGAAAGAAAAACACCACATTGAAGCCACACACGAGCCTGCGGGTTCCCTGTGGTGTGCCCAATATGACTGTTGGATCTATCTTTTTTTTTTTTCCCCATGGACCAGCGTATAGCATAGAGCCTGATAGACGGAGTGGATGTAAGATATACAACATTGTGGGCCCCACATAGCTTGGCTTTTTTGGCAGTGCGTAGAACACGTGTTATAGAGATTCAATCCCGGTGAAGTACCTAACGACGGGAACGGATTAGGTGCGGCCCCGGATCAAGGACTCGGATTGCGTCCGACCCTTGGCCGGACCTAAAGCGTCCGACCAGTTCTGTGTGGAGGCTACCTTGATGTATATGTCCATCCACTCTGTCCATTCCTTCTCTCAGATCATGCTAAAGATATAGGCTCGAAAATGAGGCAGATCCAACGCCACCGTAGACCACACCAAATAGTAAGCTTGGGTTGCATTAAATGCACAAAAGCATTAAATGAAAGTTATATTAAATGTGATCCACTGTAGCGTTGTATCTGCCACATTTTTGAGATTCTACCCTAGCATGATCTGAGAGAAGGAATGGACGGAGTGGATGAACAGATACCTCAAGGTCGGACATGTAAAGGTCCCACACAATCCGCGTCCGTATATCAATATATACAACAAAGTGGACCCAACGCGGCACTTTCTTTGGTGAGGTGGGGGCTGCACCTAATCCGGTCCCCAATTTCTCCCGCTCATGTTAAGATAGATCTCAATAATGGAGCAGATTCCAAACTCAGGCGGGTCACACCATAAGAAACAGTAGAGATTGAATTTACACCATTGAAACATTACAGTAGATCACATCTGACCCGTTCATAAGGTGATTCCCACTACGATGGAGGGTAAAAAAATATATCAGCATGATCCAAAACTTGTGGGGTCCCAAGCATTCAATATCCACTTTTTCTTTTTGTGTGGCACACCTGAGTCTTGGATCTACCCCATTTTTGGTATCATACCCTAACACAATCTTTTGAAACTAACGGACGGGGTGGATGTCAAACGGACATTATCATAGGCCCGACATCATCATAGGCCCCACAAAATTTTATGCTGAGCCTCACATGCAGCCCCATTGACATCCTAGTCTTTGTAACCCTTCATCTATTAGGCCCTACCATGAATGGGCAAAAGCTAAAAAATCGAAAGGAAAAAGGAGTCAAATGATTCTATGACGCAGGGGGTGTGTGACTAGCCATCATCCTGGAGGAAAATAAGAGAAAACAGAAAATAAATTCAAGAAAATTTGAAATAATAAATTAAATGAGAATTAATGTGATTACAATGCCTTAAAATAAAGTTTTTTTTTTTCCTTGAACAACTTAAAACGGACGTTTTCTAGAGAGATTTGAGATAACAGGAAGGCCTCATTTGAGGGGAGTGAGTAAGTTTTAGATATTGCATGCAACATAGCTCAAAATCAATATTTATTTTTGGTCCATGGCATGTTCATAGTGCACCATATACCTGATGAATGGTCTAGATCTTCTGAATGTGCTATCAACTCTCAATTTCTGGCACATGATCTATCCATCCCATGTAGGGAGAAGGGTGTCACGCTTGAAGATGAACATTCTGAAACTTGCACACATGTGCCCATAGGTGAGTCTATCCAACAATATGCATTTGCCACAACTTAATGAGTTTGAGAATTCTTCTGTCGTACACGTGGCATACAACTATAATGATCCTAGCATTGGGCTCCATCATTTGAACATAGCTCAAAATCACACTAATTGAACAATCCTATCCATTTAAGTGAAGCCACTAACATGGATGGTCAGAAGTCCATATTAGATGAGGGCAATCAGACGGTTAAGATCGTCAGATCATGTTATTTTCACCCCATACTTTGTCGATAATGGAGCCCATTATTTAAAGGGACTAAGATCAGCTTCATCCATCTAATCCATCTGGATGGTCCATTGGATCCAGCCCATACATCATAGATCACCATCGATCAGATGATCCTATCCATCTATTTTTTTATAGCCATCAAATTTTCCTACCTATGGATGGTTTGGTTAGCATGATCTCACCAAAGTGGTTCTTGTCGAACATAAGCAATCCATGATGGCCCCACTTTAATGGATGGTTCAAACTGCTGAGTGAACCAATCTTCCCATAAAATTACCCACCATCCATTGTACAGAACACTAAATGGATGACTAGAATTGTCCAATCTATATGATTTGGGCTAAACCATTGGGACTGGACTCCAACCAATTGGAGAGTCCGTCCAGATCGATGAATTATCCAATCTACAAGTACGGCCCACCATGTTGTATGAATCCGGATCATACAACAGTGAGTAGCCGCCAACAAAGGATCCGGACTCCTTCTTTATAGGTTAATCTACTCTGTAAATAAGATGAGAAGCCCTATTTAAGCCGTACATGAAAAAGATCATCATCATAAATAACTTTGGTGGGCCAAAATAATGGGAACAATATAAAATTGCTCCTAAACCCTCTAAAGTCACACGGTGTAGCTCGCCTGAGTTGTGGATTTGTCTAAATTTTGTAGGTACACTGATCCTGATGATTTAAGCCCTGATTAATGGGTTTGATAAAAGATACGCAACATAGTGGCCCCACATACAAACCTATGGTTGGCATCTCATCCTCATTGTTCCGTATGGTGTGGTCCACATGACTGCTGGATCTGGCTTAATTTTTTCTCACGTTAACCATATTCGATCATAAAGCCTTTTAGACGGAGTGGATGTAACATATACAAAATGGTGGGCCTCAGATAGATTGGGTGTTATAGGCAGTGTCCTAGAGATTCAATCCCATTGCTCAGACGAAGAGTCCAGAGTCCGCTACCGTAGCCTCCATCTTTAACTCGACTCTGCCTCTTGTTGCCGGAAGCTGTGGGGGACTCACACAGATACCCGTGACAAATCAACTCCGTCCATCAGTTTCTAAAATCTACAATAGAACTGTAATAAAAAAAAAAAAAAAAAATTCATGAATATCCAAGAGTCAATAGGGGCCATCCTTCATGTGGAACCCAGCTTCAATGTCTGTTGTCCGTCATGTAGGCCCACCTTTGAAGTGGATCACCCATCATACCAGTCCGCTTTGAATGTGGGTTTTTTATTATTATGGGCCAACCTTTTATGTGGACTAGGGCTTTCAATGGTCCAGGTCTGAGTAGGTCTCGGGCCGGGCCATCAGGCCGCCTGGTGTAAAATTTTGATTTTTCAGACACGAGCCCGGCCCATTGACACCGGTAATGGGGACCATCCATATGTGGGCCCACAATAATATAGGGTCATCCATCATTTGAGGCCCACCTTTTATATGGAGTGTCCACCGTGTGAGCCCCACCTTCAATGTGGACAATCCACCATGTGGGGCCTCAATTGATGAGCCTCCCTTGGCACAGACTGTGAGAGAGATAAGTATAAAAGTCATTAGTTCAAAAGCTAAAAAGAAATTTACTTATAAGTAACTTCTAGCATATAAGTTGCTTTTTATAACGTTACTTACCAAATTAATAAGTAAAAAAAAAGTAACTTAATCACTTAATATAAGTTAAGTAACTTATTTGGTGGTATCCAAATGGGCCTACCTGAGATCGACCTGCTGGCAGTATTATATGTAACTTATCTATCACAGCAATCCCAGTATTGCAACTTGCAAACATTGTTAAAAGAGTCTGGCCCACTATAAAACTTTGAATAAAAAGCAATTTTTACCACACAAAAAAATAAAAATAAAAATTTGTGGCCCACCCTGATGTTTTTAGTAACATCCAACCCATCTATCATGTGCATCCCCTTAGGTTCTACCTGGATGACAAAAGTCAGCCTAATCCAAAACTCCATTAGGTCGTGGGCCACATTGGAGGGAACAGCCTTAGATCAGGCCTCCTGTTTGCAGTGATAATCTGCTTGTCGTTGCTTTCTGAAATCAGGCCGAAGAAATTTCAGTCACTGTAGGGCTGTAAATGGTCAGGTTTAGGGGGTATTGTCAAAACCAGACCCGCCCATTTACTAAATGGGTCTGAATCTAAATTTTAGACCAAGACCCTTTTACTAAATGAGTGAGTCAACTCCAGTAGACCCATTTATAAATGGGTCTGGGTCGGGTAGAGGGAGATCCATCCAGACCCATTTATAAATGGGTCAGGTCTAATGGGTCTGGGTTTGGATCTGGTATGTAAGCATTTATACTAGGTTTAAAACCAAGTTTGAACAGGTACGGGTCTAGATGGGTCCATTGCAACATAATTCAAACCTGCCCATTTACTAAATGTATTCGGGCCGGGTCAGGCCTAATATAAAGGAAACCAGATCGAGACCGGTTTAGCAATTGGCCCTGTTATTGGATCCAGACCCATACCATTTAACAAACGGGTCGAATCTGGGTCAGGTCTAAATGGGTCAGTTCTGGGTACTCCGTTGGGTCCGCTGACCCATTTACAGCCCCAAGTCACTGGTAAGATGCATGACAAGGCCATGAATGCATCACCCCAAGCCCGGCCTAAATCTGGGTAGGGGCCGGGTGGTCTACCCGCCTATTGCCACGGTAACACTGTAGAGCCTAGCAGATAAACGTTCCAGATGTTCCAAATATGCATTTGCCACAACTAGCTAAGTTGTGGGGTTTATGCGTAACTCAGAATCATACTAATTGAACAATCAAAACTATTCAATTGAGGCCGCAAAATGGATGGTTGGAAAGAAACTATCAGCAGCCCATCTCTGATGGAAGGAATCAGATGGTTAGGATCGTCCAGTCATCTTACTTTAGGCCTGTGCTTCATCCACTGAGCCATGGTTGGGATGGTTAGGATGATCTTATCAGAGCAATTCTTTGAACCCATATGCAACCCATGACCACACCCACTAAATGTACAGTTCAAAATACTATCTTGATATAGCAGGGCTGGAGAAAGTTGAGACCACCATCTTCTTTTCTAGCATAGCTATTAAATTCACAAGAAAAGAGGAAATATCTAAAAATGAGATGCAGTGCTGGTAATAACCTATTTGATGTGCTCATGTAAGTAAGAGAAATCCTGTTTCTACAACCAAACAGAATGCTATTTTCTACAATGAACATGGAAATTACCATTGAGTAATCTATCATTCGGTAATCATTATGTCATCCACAGAATCCAAACGGAATACAGGAATCCAAACATGCCCAGTAAAATTTTTTAATTTTGTGAAATGTAACTGTTTTGTGTTGTCCATTGGAAAGAAACAGCCCTTTTGTATCCCCCCAAGTACTATAACACGATTCTTAGGAATTCTATTAACAGTAGAAATCCCAAAAATTGCGATTTATTTTTTCTCGCTGCCCAAGCCAAACACACCCTCAAATACTGCTCCGATCGCATCTGATAATTGCTTGCATGGAAGCTCTTCTGAGTTGGAGCAGATCTTGAAGAAAACTTGAATTTTCAAATATGGTAATCTGCTTTCTGATACTAATATTCATCGTCTCAAGCACTGGAGCACGCACAAGTAAGAACCTTATGAAGCACGATTCGTATTCCTGACCCATGATTCCAGTTATCTTCACAGTTTGGAGATGATTTAGCAAGCAACCCATGTGTTCTTGTGCTTCCCAGAAGACCGCAAGTGGTGTAGTGTTAGGTTGTCTTTCCCTATTATCAATCTGGATAAGCCCAGTAAATCAGATCTCATTTAGGGTGTGTTTGGAAGCACAACCAAATTGAATTCCAATTATTGCTCTAATTAAGTGGGAATAACCAAACTGTAATTTCCAGCAATGACATTCAAAATTGCAATCATGTCACTTTCAAGTTGTCTTGAAATAATGTAACAGTGATATGAGGATGATATTTCATCTTTTGATTCAACTGAAAATTCACAATTCAGCTCGGTTGCACATCCAAACACAGCATAAACCATAAAGAAATTAAAATCCACGAAAAAATTGAACTTACGAGAATCTCAAGCTTTTCCAAGTTAGGGGAGCTTCTCAAAATGCAGAGAGTGGTGAAAACCTCCTTCAAATCCATCAAAGATACCTCCATCGAGAGATTCTTCAGATGAAGAAATGGAGTTGGAAGTGCATCTGGTACAGTGCCCACGCTAAAAAACTAGGAGCCAATTCAAAAAGAGAACATGAGTAGAACTGTTTTGTTGAGGGCCTCTTTGGATGTCCAGTCCCCTAGAATGAGAAACGAACAGAATGTGGCCTGACCAACATGCATGTTTTAGCATTAGATCCATTTTTGCACATCCTGCAAAAAATGGATGGACAAGATACCAGTGGGGCCCATGGATCGGTTAACTAGACCATTGATCTGTTCTATCCTACCATTGTTGGACCATCACAATAATCTCCTCAATGAGACAATTTTAACTTTTGATGATTAGGAGGAGAAATGCAAAAATGGTCCACATCGACTCAAAAAGGTCCTGATGCTAGTCATTCTGGCGTACTCCATCCATGGTGGGATGCATAGACCAATTATCTGGATTACCAAACAATGGGCTCCACTTGCCAATACTTCACAAGCATGGGCCACATATCACATAATTCCTCATCTGCAAAATATGCCCCAAGATGAGAATTGGATGATAACTGGTCAGACCTCTTATCATCCCCTTCTCATGGAATCTGTGGATGCATGCCTCCTGTCCAGATTTGGTGGACACTCCTAATAAATCCAATGTGAAAACCATATGGTACATTTAAAATTACATACCTGTAGAGAATCACAATGCAATATCAGCTTCTCCATATGATCTAGACTACCAAAAACCTTGATCAAATTGCAAATTGCACCTTGCTCGAAAAACTCGTTGTCATAGGCTTCGATTCTAAAGCACAGGTAACGGAGATTTGGAGCATTGACTTTATAATGAATCGCGCCGCGTATACAATCCAATGTCAATGTCTCCAGAAGTGGGCACTTTGAAATCAACTGTTCTAGATCATCATCCAGAATAGTAGCGTCGTAAAGTATGAGATTCCTAAGACGGTGGAACCCTTCAAATGCAGGAGGTGGGTGGATTTCACAACTTGTTAGATCTAGATCAGTCAGTTCCTGACAAGAGAAGAGACATGAGTGCATTGGGTACCAATAACCATGCATAAAAGGTCCAAGGGTGAGTTGCTTAATCCCATGCTTTGATAGGAAAAGCATCCACTGGTCCAAATGATGACCGCTTCGATCGAGTGGCACATAGTGACCTGAGCAGACAAACTTGTGAACCGAGCCTTTGTGGACTGCGAGGACTCCATTGACAATGTCCACAATCTCACCAGGGTCATTTGCCACATCCTCATGGTAATCTGGCAACTTAAAATCTTTTTCAAACACAAGATGTGGAATGGAAATCCATCTGTACCTCCATTTCCTCGACAGGACACTTGTTCTTACTGCGTCCGCAATTGGCAAACACACAAGGATTTCATCGCAAATATCCACAGGTAGATCGCTGATCAAATCAAAGTCTGGATCAGGCCTCTGATTTTGCGGTAAGAATTTGTGTCCTTCTGCTTCCTGAAATCGAACAAACCAAATTCCAGCCACTGGTAAGTTGCATGATTAATGATTTCAAGAAACTAAATATTAGTAGTCAGCATGCAGCATGTTTGTGTGCGTGCACACGCATAAGGGTGTAAATGGGTTGGGCTGGGCCAGCCATGGCCTATCCAAGGCTGGTCTAGTGATAATCTTAGAAAATGCTTTCGTACCATGTTCGTATTATGTTACACTTCGGTAATTTAATTCTAAAAAACTCTCAGAAGTGTTTTTGTATGAATGACAGGTACCAAAAAAACATTTCTCTAGTCTATTGTTTTTGTTTATATCTCCAAAAAACATTGCTCTAGTCTATTGCTTTTGTTTATATCTCCAAAATGTATGAATGACAGGTAACAAAAAAACATTGCTCTAGTCTATTGTTTTTGTTTATATCTTGAATATTATAAATCAAATATGGGTAATCAATGCAATCCATTGCATATTCAATCAACTTTCTCATGGCTCCTCCGATATGTGAGATCTTGTGGGGCATGCTTTATATCTTCTTTGCTACACGTGTTGAAGTGGAGACTACATTGTGCTCGGCTGAGATTTTTATTCCATTCAGACCATCGGATTATACCCAAGGGATGAGTATCTTAATAGATATGCATGAATCTACCTAAAATCTAAGTATGTGTAGATGTACATATAGTTGTATTATATGTATAACGATGTGTAGGCTGGAGCCTAGTTGCATCAATCATCTCTCTGTTTACCATCAGAGTGAGGGCTCTCAAGTCCCAACCATTTCTAACTATAAATTGTGAGCTACTAAATGAACAATAAGGATTATCCCAATGTGATTTCACATAGTGGCCCCCATTCAGAATTTAGTCCACCAAAAGAACAGTGTACCCCATCATGACGGGCAAATGTTCCTATCACACAAGGAATGATGGGCCCAAGTGGCCATTTTGCTATTATGCTTCTATAGTGACATAACCATTCCTAGAATGTCTTAAAAATCTAATATGAATGATATTTAGATTAATAACATTATATTTCTTTATAATAGAACTCCCAGAATAGCTCATATTGGTGGCAGAGGTGCTATTTTTTAAATATTGAGAGAATTTTATTGAAAAAAAAAAACTAGGCAATTACGAAAAAGGAAAGATGTTTCCAGTAATGAGACTTTGGAGACTACCCCCTTTCTAAGCAGGATGAATGTCAAAGAGAGGAAGGAAATCTATGAAGCCGGTCATCTCCTGTATGGATTGTATGTTCACGAACGGGCATGTATGCATTCTTTTAATTATAGTATGAAAAAGACTCCAGTAAACACTTATATAGAGACACCATACACCATTTGGATTTGCCACATCTGTAACAGGGTGAAACAACTCTCGTTATACGGTGTTCTAGTTGTAACAGATTGGGACAAGTTTCAAAAAATTCAACAACAACAGAGGCTATTTCGGCCATTTACAAGTGTTGTGTCACGCATGTCAACAGCTACATCATTAATTTCTCCACTGACATGGTTAAAGAAAATTGACATATTTCCCTTCAACTACATGATTCCATCCATCCATCAAGACAGAGCAGTTGGCCAACTTATAGCACTACTCAAGTCACCTTCAATGATTGTGTGAGCCACTTGGGTGAGCATATCCCTTCATCTTTTGTCATAGGTGCGTACCTCAGCCTCCTGGAGTATGCAATTCCAATAGAACCAACAAAACCGCAACGAACACCACTTAGCCGTCCTTGACAATGCCCTGAATGCCTATCGGCCTAGGATTTCCTTTGTAGATATCATCACAATTGAGCTTCCACGTGCCTCTTGGAATGGGAAGCAAAGCTAAACAGTTCTTCAAGTGGAGAGCAATTGTCACCCATAACCTCTACAAAGCCTCTTTTAAGATCTCACTTCAAATTCGTAAGAATTCCTTACCGCCAAGGCCCACGAGATGATCTGTTCTTTGATTCTATCGCATACCCACAAAGGATTTTCCAAGCTAGTCTTAAAT
Organism: Liriodendron chinense; assembly: GCA_003013855.2. Taxonomy (NCBI): domain Eukaryota; kingdom Viridiplantae; phylum Streptophyta; class Magnoliopsida; order Magnoliales; family Magnoliaceae; genus Liriodendron; species Liriodendron chinense. The sequence goes on from PVNU02000072.1 coordinate 6,702,705, forward strand.
GCTCGGTTGTTCTATTCACGCCATAAAGACCACTGAACCACAGGGAGATCCAGTTCCCATAAATTTTCCTTCCTATGATCTTTGTCATCATCATCTAAGCCTTATCCCAACTAATTGGGGTCGGCTTTCGAAGAAATTTCAATGACTAAAGTGATTTGTCCGTAACTGTTGGCATTGTCCGTAAGGGAGGATTATGTTGGCAGACCGATGAAACTTTTGCCAAAACATCTGTCATGAATCCTAACAATATGACATTTTAGAATGATGTAACCAATTAGTTGGGATAAGGCTTTGACGATGATGAGCTACCAGCATTCTCCAAGCCACCTTAAAGAGGTGAAGGGCATAGTCCCAAGTCTTCTGACTATGGAAGCGGTGAGTTAGAAGGTGGCACGCTGCTTCCTCCTCACTAACACACAAATAGCACGCATTAACAATGATCTTTCTAATGTTTCAAAGATGATCTTGAATAAGAATTTTATCCAGAACCACCACCTACCAAAATGAAGGAATTTAAGGGTCCAGATAAATTGTGTAGACTCTCAATTCAGTGAATGAGATTTCCTTCTCAATAACAAATGCTAAAGTTGTCGTGAAAGAGTGCAATCAAGACACCAATACTTTCAAAAATGGATATTGGCATTGTTATCAACATCAAATGCCTTCAGTGGATGGATGCACTGATTAAATGGCTCCACACCCACTAGAGAGTGGGGGAATGTAATGTGCGTGTCCCAAACATTTCCACTGGAACTTGGAAGTTGCTTCCACAAACTATCTTCATCAATCAAGAATCTCTAAAGCCATTTACTCAAGGACTGCATATTCATAGTTATTAACCAATTTGATTCCAGAACACCTTCTTCCTTGCGCTTTCAATCTCTTTCCATTCAACCAAATGAGATATGCCTTCTTCCTCCCTTCCTTGCAACGTACAAAATCCCTTCAATCTTTTTTTGGATCATTTAATAATGCTTCCAAGCAATGGAAAAAACACATGACATACACAAGCATATTGCCAAGGGCGGATTTAACGAGGGTGATTCTATTGTTGAGTGACATACTTACTCTTCCAAGTAGACAACCGTCTCTCCACTTGATCCACCATTGGGTTCCATAGACTTTTATTTGATTTGCCAATGCATAGGGGAAAGACCCAAATAGCTTGAAGGGAAAGAGATGTCCTTACAACCAAAATATAAGCTATATCTTCAATTGACCCTTTGTGCACTCCTAACTCAAGCACCTTATACTTGCGCCACTTCACTCTCTTCTATGAAACCGTGTCATACCATCTCTAAATGATTTTGAGATTAAAAATTTGATCACATAATGGTTTGCAAAGAAGAAGAGTTCTATTTGCAATCTTTTGAAACCTCGGATTAATAAACCTTCCTCTCTATCTTTTAAGATCATCCTGCTAAGAGCTTGGAGTTGTTTCCAAGAGTGATTTGAGCAAAACTGAAGCCCTCATTTGAGGGGAGCCAAAGATGTGTTAGTTATGTTTGCATACAACCCATGAGTTAAAGACTCAGGCACCATTCATCAAGTAGGGCGCACTTTGAATGTGCCACATACCGAAAATTGCACTAACACGCTCATCAAGTGAGCTACACATGCAAGTTGAATCTGGAATATTGGACCTTTTTTTAATGCTCATTTTCTTATACAAGTTTGATTTGTCTCATTAGCAGATCAATATTTATTTTTGGTCCATGGCATGTTCATAATATACTGTACCTGATGAATGGCCTAGATCTTCGGCACATGTGCTATCTCTCAATCTCTAAAACACGATATGTCCCTCAAATATAGGGAGATTCATTTGATACTCTAGTAGGGTGTCACACTTGAGGATGAACATTCTGAATCTTGCACACATGTGCAAATAATAGGTGAGTGATAACTAAGATACAGGGCTACACAACAATATGCATTTGCCACAACTCACTAAGTTTAAGAACTCTTCCGTCGAACACGTGGCATACATCTATACTGTTCCTAGCATTGGGCTCCATTGTTTGAACATGAACATAGCTCAAAAGGAGTAGCCCAAGAGCAGTGGGCTAAACCATTGGAACTCAGACCCAAGTCGGTGGTGGAAAAGCTCTGTGGGCCCCACCATGATGTATGTATTTTATCCATGCCATCCATCCATTTTTGGCAGCTCATTGAACCCGAAAACGAGGCACAAGTGGACCACACCGCAGGAAACGGTGGGGATTCAACGCAAACTGTTGAAAACTTCTTGAGGGCTACAGAAGTTTTGGATCAAGCTGATATTGGTGTTTTCCCTTCATCCAGGTTCATGTGACTTTATGAACAAGTTGGATGGAAAATACACATTGCTGTGGGCCCTCAAGAAGCTTTCGACAGTAGGCATTCAATCCCCACTGTTTCACGTGGTGCGGTCCACTTGAGCTTGGGATCTACCTCGTTTTTTAGCTTATGCCCTAAAATGGACTGGAAAATGTGGATAAAACACAGACATCATGGTGGGGTCTACAGATTTTCCAGTACCAACGTCGCTGCTGTCAGCTGTGTACTACACTATGCAATCCGAGTCAGATCGAGAGAGAGAGAGAGAGAGAGAGAGAGAGAGTACCTCCTTGTTGCTGTTCGTCATGGCATTTTGCTCTTCCTCTGTCTGAAGAGAGAAATTCGGAACGTCTTTTATAAGGGAGCGAATTAGCTGCGGCGCGGGTTCATTCAATACAGTACATCCCTTCGCGTGGGGCCCACCTTAATCTATGTATTATATATCCACACCGTCCATCCAGTTTTTCAGTTAATTTTATGTTATGATCCCAAAAACGAAGCACATACAATTCTCAGATGGACCATACCATGGTAAACAGTGTTAATTAACCATTAATGGTCCATAAATTTTTTGGATCAATCAAATATTTGCTTTTCCCCTCATTCAGGTATATGTGACCTTATCAACAGGTTGGATGGAACATAAACATTTCTGTGGGCCCTTTAAAGTTTTTAATAGTAGGATGTTCAATCGCATCTGTTTCCTACAGTATGGTCCTCCTAAGATTTAGATCTTCTTCATTTTTGGGGTCATGCCCTAAAATGATATGGAAAAAAACGGATAGACGGCGTGGATATAAAATAAATACCTCAAGGTGGGACCTACAAGTACGGCCCACCATGTTGTATATGTTAATCCACTCCATACATCAGATGAGAAGCCTTATTTAAGCCGTACATACAAAAGATCATCATCATAAATTACTTTGGTGGGCCTAAAAGAATTGGAAGAATATAAAATTGCTCATATACCCTTTAAGTTCACAAGGTGTAGCCCGCCTTAGCTTTGGATCATCCTCTACCCAATGCATAAATTTACGGGCTGAAACTATAACTGATCTTTATAACCCTTCATCTATTGATCCCTACCAATGGATGATCCTAGCCACTGATTAGAGAACTTCTGATGATTGTAAATGAGTGTTTAGAAAGAAGTCTAGGACCTGGCCCACCATTTCAACGCACAAGCAAAAGTGGGGCCCACCAGCTGGCACATTGACATACCTGTCTACCCAGTGCATCAATTTACGGGCTGAAACTATAACTGATCTTTATAACCCTTCATCTATTGATCCCTACCAATGGATGATCCCAGCCGCTAATTAGAAGACTTTTGATGATATGTTCTAGGACCTGGCCCATCATTTCAAATTGAGAATTTCACTAGTTATGCAGACAAGCACCTCATTACTGGAATCCAATCTTCTACAATGACTATGGAAATTAGTATTGGGTAATCTATCATTTGGTAAAACCCATTACAGCATCTACAGAATTCAAACAGAATCCACGAATCCAAACAAGTCCAGTAGAATTTCCAAATTTTGGGAAAGGAGCTCACAAGTCACAAGCACCATAACATGATCCATAGGAATTTTACTAACAGTAGATATCCCAAAAACTGTGAACTACTTTTCTTGCTACCCAAAGCCAAACACACCCTCAGCTACTTTCGTAATCACAACTGATAATGGCTTGCGCAGAAGCTCTTCGCAATCGTAGCATATCTTGAAGAAACCTTGATTTTTCAACGATTGTAACCTCCTTGCTGATACGAAGACTCATTGTCTCGAGCACTGGAGCATTCGCAAGTAGGAACCTTACGAAATACAATTCGCATTCCCAAGCCATGATTGCAGTCATCTCCACAGTTCGGAGATGATTTAACGGGCAATCCAAATGTTCTTGCGCTTCCCAGAACACCTCAATTGGTGTAGAGTAAGGTTCAAATGCTGCAGTATCAAGCTGGAGAAGTCCATGAAATCAGATCTTATTTAGGGTGTGTTTGGATGCACAAAGAAATTGAATTGCAATTGTGCGCTAATTAACTGGAAGTAACTAAATTGCAATTTCCTCAGCATTCATATTGCAGGGTCGATGTTCCAAATTGCAATTATGTTACTTTCAAATTGGTCTTGAAATAGATGTAACAGTGATTTGAGGATGAAATTTCATCTTTGATTAAACTGAAATTTTGTAATTCAGCGAAGTGTGCATCCAAACCTGCATCAACAATATGAAATCAAAATCCAAGAAAAAATTGAACTTACTGTAAAATCAAGCTTTTCCAAGTTTGGGGAGCTTCTCAACATGGAGAGAGTGGTGAAAGCCTCCTTTGAATCCATGAAAGATACCGTCATCGAAAGATCCTTCAAATGAAGAAATGAAGTCGGAAGTACATCTGGTACATCGCCGATGCTCAAAAACTAGGAGCCAATTCAAAATGAGAACATGAGTAGGACTGTTTTGTTGAGGGCCTCTTTGGATGCCATGTCCCCTAGAATGAGAAATGAACAAAATGTGGCCCAGCCAACGTGCATTTTGTAGCATTTGATACATTTTTGCACATCCTGGATGGACAAGATACAAGGGTTCTTAGTTTTCACTAGTGGTGCCCATGGATCGGTGAACTAGACCATTGATCTGTTCTTTCCTACCATTATTGGACCATCACAAGAATCTCCCTGATGAGACAATTTTAGTCGTTGGATGATTAAGAAGAGAAATGCAGAAATGGTCCACATTAAATAAAACAGGACCTATTGCTAGTTATTCTGGCATTCTCCATCCATGGTGGGATGCATAGACCAATGATCTAGAAGAGAAATGCAGAAATGCAGAAATGGTCAACATTAAATAAAACAGGACCTAATGCTAGTTATTCTGGCATTCTCCATCCATGGTGGGATGCATAGACCAATGATCTGGATTACTAAACAATGGGCCCCACTTGCCAATACTTCAAAAACATGCAGATCACATCATAAAATTTCTCATCTGCAAAATATAGGTAAGATGAGAATTTACTGATAACTGATCAGACCCATTATCATCCCATTCTCATTAAATCCGTGGATGCACAGCAACCGTCCAGTTTTGGTGGACACTCCTATCAAATCCAAAGTGGATACCATGAGGTACATTTAAAATTACTTGCCTGTGGAAAATATTCCTGCAGATTCAGGCTCTCAATATGATGTAGACTACCAAGAACCTTGATCAAATTGCAAACTCCACCTTGCTCAAGATGTTTGACATCATAGGCACCCCATTGCAATTGGATATCTGCGGTTATCAGTAATGGGCTATTTGTTATACAAAGATCTCTGAATTTAACACTAAGGTGCAGGTGATGGAGATTCGGAGCATTGATTTGAATACAAGTCAAGGCACGTAAACTTTCCAATGTCAATGTCTCCAGAAGTGGGCACTTCGAAATCAATCGTTCTAGCTCATCATCGGCAATTGAAACGTCTTCAAGACAGAGGTTCCTAAGATTGCGGAACCCTTCAAATGCAGGAGGTGGTTTGATTATGCAACCACGACCAGATAGGTCCAGATCACTCAGTTCTTGACATGAGAAGAGACAAGAATGCACTAAATAGTCATTCTTTTCCACAAAAGCTCTAAGGGTGAATTGCTTAATCCCATGCTTTGATAGGAAAAGTATCCATCGGTCGATATGCTGACCACTTTCCACACAATAAGAGCAAACAAACTTGTGAACCGGGCCGTTGTGGACTAAGAGGACTGCATTGACAATGCCCACCAACTCAAGCTCCGTTGCATTTTGTGGGGTCCAATCAAATACAAGATGCGGAATGGAAGCCCATCTGCACCTCAATTTCCTTGACAAAGATACTTGTTCTTGCAGCGTCCCTTATGGCCAAACGCACGAGGATGGCATTGTAAACATCCCTAGGTAGATCGCTGATCAAATCCATGTCCAGATCAGGCTTCCTGTGTTGCAGTGAGTATTTACCTCTTGCTGCCTTCTGAAATCAAACAAACCAAATTGCAGCCACTGGTAAGTTGCATGAATTTTCAAGAAACTAAATATCAGTAGTCAGCATGAGTGTGCGTGTGTTTGTGCCTTTCCTACCATGTTTGTATTATGTTACACTTCTCTGTGTGTGTGTGTGTGTGTGTGTGTGATCAACGCAATCCAATCCATTGCACACATTCAATCAACTTTCTCATGGCTCCTTTGACACCTGAGCTCTTGTGGGGCCCACTTTATATCTTCTTTGTTACAATGCGTTGAAGCAGAGAGTACATTCTGATAGGCTTAGATTTCTATTCCATTGGGACCCATCAAATTATACACAAGTGATGAGTATCTTAATAGATATGCATGAATCTATGTAAATCTACCTAAGTATGTGCAGTTGTACATATAGTTACATTCATATGTATGTATTCCAACAACTTACAGGCTTGGAACCTAATTGCATCATTCATCTCTCTGTTTACATAAGAGGCAGGGTTTCAACCATTTCTAACTATACATTTGCAAGCTACCAAATGAACAGTATGGATTATGCCGATGTGATTTTTACATAGTGGACCCCACTCAGAATGTAGTACACCAAATGAACAGTGTACCCCATCATGATGGGCAAATGTTTCTATCACATATGCGATGATTGACCCAAGTGGTCATTTTCCTATTATATTTCTATAGTGACGTAAATATTCCTAGAATCTGTCCCAAAAAAGCCAAAATGAATCATATTTACATTATAAAATTATTTCTTTAATAATAGAACTCCCCAGCAGAATAGCTCATAATGGTGACAGAGTGCTATCTAAAATATTGAGAGAATTTTATTGAAGGAAAAAAATTAGGAAATAACAAAAGAAGGAAATGTGTTTCTGATAATAAGACTCTGAAGAATACCACCTTTCTTAGCAAGATCATTAGCTACTGATGATTCTAAGGGCTGCAAATGAACACCAAAGCGAGGAAGGAATGCTGTAAAGCTGGTGATCTCTAGTGGGGATTGTATATTCACAAACGGGTATGTTATATGTTCTTTTATTGTATAAAAAAGACTCTCATGTCATTCACACATGTTCTGTCATACATGTCAACTGCATCTTTAATTTCTCCACTAACATTGTTAAAGAAAATTGAGATATTTCCCTAAAACTACATGATTTCATCCATCCATCAGCAAAGACGCTACAGATAAACATCTGTGGCTGTTGGCCAACTTATAATATTAGACACGCCTTTGATGATTGTGTGTGAACCACTTGGGTGAGCATATCCCTTCATCTCTTTTGTCACAAGGGTGTGCACCTTAGCCTCCTAGAGTATGCAATCCCAATAGAACCAGCAAAGGTTCAACAAATACCACTTAGGGCCTGTTTGGCTGGCATCTGGAAACCTGTTTCCAGCTTGAAATTTAGATTCCAGCAAAATCGAATTTAACTGGTGTGTTTGGTGGCAAATTCCAGCCAAACAGGATTCCATCTGAAAACTTAAATTAGGTGGAATCGGGATTAGTGGAAATGGTGTGAGGGACTGTTTCTAAGGAAGGGAAAAGAGGCGGAAGTGATGGTCATTCAATTTGACGATAATACCCCTAGGGTGGTGCCCACCATGATGTATGCGTTTTATATCCACGCAGTTCATCCATTTTGAGAGCTCGATTAAGGGCATTAGACCAAAAATGAGGCAGACCTAAATCTCAAGTGGACCACACCATAGGAAAACAGTGTTGATTGAACGTCCACCATTAAAAACTTCCTAGGGCCCACTATAATGTTTATTTCCCATCCAACCCGGCCATCTGTCTTGTGGGACTACTATAGGCCAGGGGTCAAGTTCTCAGGCGGATCTAGTGTTTTAAATAGCTATGCTATGTAGCATGTAGCTTACGCTACGTAGCGTAGCTTAGCCTAAACGCTACGTAGCTCATGAAAATAGCTTAAGTTGTGTGTAGCCTATGCTACATGATAAATTTGGATATGCTACACGCTTCATAGACTACACTACACGCTACATAGCTTACATTACAAGTCATTTTTCACTATAATATTAAAATCAATAATGTTTTTAATGATTTATTTCATTTTTCTATTTCAATGAAAATTTGTTAGTCTTTTCAATGCTTTTAGTAAAATAATATAAGAAATAGTTCTAAATTACTTTTGTTGCTCTTTCTTCACTTTTATACTAATCATTACCCCTTGTTATTACTTTAGGTTGCATCAAATATCACGAATTTTTTTTTTTTTTTTGAGACAATGAAAAATTTATTGAAGAGAAAAAAAGGGCCGAAGCCAAAAAGAAGAACAACAACTATAGAAAGGACCTGAAGGCCTTTACAAAACGGCCCATCTATCTGGGAACCGAAGGACAACTCTCGAGGCTCTTGCCCAATCAAAAACATGCCCTTTCGCTTGCCAAAAGATTTCGTCTACTTGTCCTGCCCGATTCCTGAAGCATCTGTTATTCCTTTCTCGCCAAAGGGACCAAAGCCCTGCCAACATCGCGAGACACCAAACTTTTCTACCTGCACTCGAATGCATACCATCATGCCATTGAAGAAAAAATTGGCCGATGGAGGATGGCGAGGTCCACAACACACCAAAAAGGTTTCAAAACTATTGCCACAATTGTGTCGCAAACGCACAATGGATGAATAGGTGATCCACTGACTCTTCATCCCGCATGCACATCAAGCAAATATTGGGAAGAATTATGTTCCTTTTCCTGAGGTTGTCAACAGTAAGCACCTTGCTACACCCAACCAGCCATGCGAACGCTACTACCCTTGAGGGTGCTCCATAACGCCACACAAAAGTCGTCGGACAACTCCACCACTAGAAACACTGCCCTCCAACATCTTATAAAAAGATTTAACCGAAAATTTGTCGGAACTTTCTTTCGTCCACACCAGTGAGTCCGACTCACCTAATACCAGCCTCATAGGAGCAAGAACTGACAACAGATTAACAAAATCAACAACCACTTCCTCGGTCAAATTTCTCCTACACGGCGGGGCTCAAATCACCTCATCACCAAGAATCGAGTTGGTGCAACCAAGTACAACCTTGATTAAAAATCTAAGTAATGTGTAGCTTACGCTACACGCTATATAGCTTACGCCTCACGCTTCAGAGGGGTGAAGGCTACGCTACACGCTATTCGCTATTTAAAACACTGGGCGGATCCAAAGCCCAAGTGGGTCATGCCACAAGCAATGATTGGATTAAACAGTTTTCAACCAAACAGAATCTGGAAACACAGCTTTCAACCAAACAGCAAGTTCCAGATGGAATTTGGGTTTCCAATTCAGTTTCTGCAATTTCGGATTCCAACATTGGAATTTGGATTTTCTCTACAATCTAGAGTCTGCAACCAAACAGGCCCTTAGCCGTCTTGCATGATCCCCCAATGCCTATCGTCCTAGGATTTCCTCTGTAGATACCATCAAAATTAAGCTTCCACATGCCACTTCGCAGGGGCAGCCAAGCAAAAATATCTTTGAGCAGGGAGCAATTGTCGTCCTTAACCTCCATGAACCCTCTTTTAAGATTATCATTCCAAATACATGTGAATTCCTTACCCATCAATGCCCATGAGATAATTTCCTCTTTGATTCTATCACATGCCCAAGATTGACTGAGATTGACCAAGATTTCCTTCTCAACAAGTGCTAAAATCGCTGTTAAAGAGGGGAATCAAGACACCGATCCTTCCAAAAATGGATACTAGCACCATTATCAACCCATATCTTATGCCTTCAGTGAAGGAGGGATGCAGTAGTCAAATGGCTCCGCACACACCAGAGATATCCCAAACATTGCCACTGGAATCATACCTTACATTGTGCTTATAACCTGCTTCCACAAACTATCTTCATCAACCAAGAATCTCTTAAGCCATTTACTCAAGAGCAGCATGTTTTTAGTTTTCAACCTTTTATTCCAAAATACATTAGGCTTTCAACCTCTTTCCATTCAACCAAATGATATTTGCCTTCTTCCTCCCTTCCTTGCAAGGCACACAATCCCTTCAATTTTTTTATTTTTATTTTGGATCAATTAATAATGCTTCCAAGCATTGGAATAAAGACATGATGTACACAAGCATATTGCTAAGGGCAGATTTAATGAGGGTGATTCCGCTCCCAAGGAAATACTTACTCTTCCCACCGGGTCCCATAGACTTTTGCTCAATTTGCCTATGCATAGTGAAAAATACCCAAATAGCTTGAAGGGAAGGAGATGACCTTATGCCCAAAATATAAGCTATATCTTCAATTGACCCTTCACGAATTCTGATCTCAAGCACCTTGTACTCATGCCAATTCACCATCTTCTATGAAACAGCTTCATGCCATCTCAAAATGATTTTGGGATTAAAAATTTGATCACATAATGGTTTTAAAAGAAGCAGAGTGTTGCCTGCAAATTGTGAATTAGAAACTTGGAACCTCAAACTACCAATTCTGGAACCTTGGATTAATAAACCTTCCTCTAAATCTTTTGAGATCATCCTGCTAAGAGCTTCTACCACAATGACAAATGGAAATGGAGATAAGGGGATTCCCTACCTCAAAACCTCTTGATCCTTTCAAGAAACCAAAACAAAGTCTTCTGTATTTCCACATTCCACAAGTAAAGCCTACGTTAACTCTCGAATGAATATGGATGCGAGGTGCGATATCATTGGAACTTCTTACAGTTGCTAAGGGAATATGATCATGTCAGATCATGAGATCAATGATACAAACATCTCATCCTCACATGTCCATACCAATTTTATCATGTCACATTGAAAACAAGCTCGCCTTTATCCTGCATGATCATAGCGTTCAAAGCCCTTCTCATATAATTTGTGAACTTAGCTACTTATTGAATTCAAAACAATTATTCAACCTTTCCCCATTAAATAATTTATAAATTATGCATCATTGTCATACTTTATTAGAGCCTTCCCCATTAAATAATTTATAAACCTTCCCCTTTTAGAGACTTTAACTTGTACCAACTCATCCTTTCTAACTGGCACAGTTCCTAGTCACCATTGCACATAACCAAACCATCTAAGTCAACTTTCCCCCATCCTATTACCAATTGATACTACTCCCAAGTTCCCTCATATACATTCATTTCTAATTCTATTTGTCCTGTCACTCATCCATCTCAACATCCTCAATAGATAGAATTATCTAATCTTTAGTTTATAAATAAAAAAAATTGTTTGGGACAATACTGGTAGGGACCATGTTGGCATATAGGACTAGTGTCAAAGAGAGCCTTTGCCAAGGCCGGTTTAAAACAAATTTTTTTTTTTAAATCAGTTTGCAACAAATAGGAGAGTAAATGGGCCGGGCTAAGGCCAAGTAACGATAGAATTTTGAATAGCTCCAATCTAAGAAGCTTGGCCACTACAAGACAAGCAGAAACTAACCCCAAAGCCCGACACATTTACCCCATTAGCAATAGATCAGTTGTATGAATGGAAGCAGCATGGTGGATTATTAGAGTCACCTATGGTATCAACTACTTGTAGAGTTGTAGTGAGGGTTGTGATACAATTGGAGGCCCCTCATGTGAGTGAGTGGAGCACATGTTAGATTTCTATGCAGACAAGAGACCTTTTTTTTTTTTTAAAGAGAGAGAGAGGTAACTAAACTTTTATTAAGAAAGCTCACAAAAAGAGAGCAAAAATACAAAGCCAAATGCATTCACGCCCAACACTCTAAATACAAAGAGGTTTTACTAATAACCGTCTCCATCCTCACCCGAATATTGTTGAAACAACACCCATTCCTCACTTACCAAATAGCCCAAAAAACTACCATAATGAGGAGCCTCGACCTAGCTTTGCTGATCCTCCCAACTCTTCCCCCATGCCAAGCCCAAAGGAGGTCATCCACCAACTTCAGCATCATCCAAGACAACTGAAGAGACGAGAGGAAATAGCTCCACACCTTAAGGCTATGGTGCAATGCATAAAGATGCGGCCAATCGTCTCCTCATTTCTCATGCACATGACGTATATGTTTGGAAGAATCATCGCCCTTCTCTATAAGTTATCTATTGTGATAATACGCTTCCGACAAACCAGCCACACAAATACTACCACGTGGGGAGGAGCCCCATAGAACCAATGGTGGAACGGATGCCCTGGCAGACTATTCGAATTCTCTATTACCACCCCAAATAACGATTTAACGAAAAACATTCCATAGCAATTGTTGGAGGCTAGTGTATTCATTAATCTCTCTACGTCCAAAAGATCCTTACGACAAGGTGACGTCCAAATCATCTCGTTCCCTAATGGAGACACAATCAGCAACACAAATGAATCTGTCTGGAGCTAGACGGGCAATTCTAGGGAACAAGGCTTACAATTGCTGGTCCCGCACCACATGTCAACTCTAAAACAGATCTGAGACCCTTTTCCCAAGGAAAAGGACAAGCTTCTGTGGATGAAATGCTCGATGGCTGCCACCCCTTTCCAAATGGTAGAAGCCCTGCAAAGAGATGAAGATTTCACAAACCAGCCGCCTATCTGCGTACCATACTTGCTTTCCACTACCTTTCTCCATAGCTTCCCTTCCTCCACTCCAAATCTCCAAATCCATGTGCCCAACAGGGCCGAGTTTTGATACCAGCTGCCTATCTGCGTACCATACTTGCTTTCCACTACCGCAACTCTTCCTCATCAACGTGAATGCCAAGAAGTTCCAACTTTGCTTCATTAATCTTCAGCCCTGAGACTGCCTCAAAACAGACGATCAACTTTCGAATATTGTCCACTACCCTAGCGTCTGCTTCACAGAAGAGGAGCATACCATTTGCATACTGAAGGTGAGAAATCCAAGGCCCATCACTAGATACCTTGAACCCTTGGAATAGCCCAAACTCCTCTCATCTCCATAACATACCGCTAAGCGCTTCCCCCAACAACAACAAATAAATAGGGGGGAAAGAGGATCCCCCTGCCTCAATCCTCTAAAGGCTTGAAAACAGCCTTTAGGCGAACCATTCACCAAAATAGAGAAACCACAGACAAGAGACCCATTGGAGATTTGAACCATTCACGAGCGAGTTATTACTGTGAATACCAAAACTCAAGGTAGTCCATTCATCAAGTGAGCCACATACGTGTTGAATTTGAATTGTTGGACTTTTACTTTCTAATTGCCCCATTGTTGTCATGCAAGTTTGACTTGGATAACAGGCGGACCATCATTATTTTTTCTCTATGGAATGTTTTCTATGCACACTACCTTAATGAATGGCTTGGATTTTTGACACATGATTTTGCATGTTCTACTGCCTCACATAAGGGGCCCCTCATTGCACAACCGTTACAGGAATAGGAGTTAATCATATCCTTAATGAATAAGATGGTCTCTATCATGTGTGGCATAAATCACACATGGTGATGCATCAAGCAATCGTCATGATCGTCATGCACATATGTCATTTCACCACCTCAAGATGAAACTTGAAAAATCTCACACATTATCATGACTTAGTTTAGAGGACTTAGTTTAGAGCAAGTCACGTTGATCACTATGAGATCTGATCCCTGCAGACTCAATGGTCAAGATTAGAGGCATCTCAATCAAGGAATTCAATAATGATAACAGTGGCCATAATAGCTAGCCTTATGGCTGTTACAACATGGGCCGTAATAGGCATTATGGCCCTATAATAATTAAAATATTTTTTAAAGGAAGAAAATCTACCGAACCCATATCGGACTGTTAAGGGCCTGTATTGGCCATTACGGGCTTTTTTTTTTCAAAATGGACATTACAACCCCATATCACATAATGATTCCTACAGTTATTGTTACATAATGGGCATAACGCATAGCCATGTTTTTAATACCATGATCTCTCTCTCTCTCTCTCTCTCTCTCTCTCTCTACACACACACACACACACACACACACACACACACACACACACTATATTTAGAGACAAACAAACCTAGTAATAACTAATAAGTGACCACACACTTGTTGCATTTACAAGCCACATATAACAAATATCCATATGGGCTAGAGCAGCCAATGAACGTTCCAGATACCATACACGTGTACTAAAAACAGTTCTTGATGAAAACTTACATGAGGCATTTTTGGCATGGCTTGAATAAGTGTTTTTGGGCAATTCTAATTTCCAAAATCACTCAGATAAGCATCAAACATGCTTGCTTATGGTCCTTTATTGAAAAACAATTACAAAAATTGAGCTTTTTACTAATGTAACTCGGAGATGTTTCCAAGAGTGAGTTGAGCTAAACCAAAGGCCTCATTTGAGGGGAGCAGAAGAGGTGTCGGGTCTATTTGCATACAACCCATGAATTAAAGATCTGGGCTATTCATTAAGTAGCGCGCACTTTGAGCGTGACACAAAATTAAGGCACAAACTCATCAAGTGAACCACACATGTAAGTTAAATAAGGATAGTTTAACTTTTTCTAATGTTCATTTTCTTAGACGACTTTGACTTGCTTGATTAGCAAACCAATATTTATTTTTGGTTAATGGCATGTTTGCAGGATCTTTGGCACACGTGTTATCTACTCAATCTCTAACGCATGATTTGTCCTTCACATGTTGGGGGATTTATTTGATACTCTAGCAGGGTATCGTGCTCGATGCACATGCACTCATAAGTTGCACATGGGGCATACATTAACTCAAATTAAATTGACTAAATTTTGGAAACCACCAATGTTAAGTCATAGACTTAAAATCAGATTGGTTGAACAATCCTAACCAGTGTTTTCAGTAGCGCTCATAGCGTAGCTAAAACGCTACATAGCGTATGCAGGTAGCGTAAGCTACAGGGCATGTAGCATAAGCTACAGAGCATGTAGCGTACACTACATGTTGTGTAGCATACAGTGTAGCACAGGTAGTGTATGCTACCTGGAATCTCCTTCTTTTTTTTTTTTAGTTTTTCTTCTATGCTAGTTCAACACTTATTTTAAAATGGTGGTGACTCATCCCCATCACACATGATACTACATTAGATCAATATGGACCATCTAAATTATGGTCCATATTGTGGATAGAGCACTTAGATCAATTCGGACCATCCAAATTGTGGTCCATATTATGAATTTGTGATGTTTCAATAAATAAATAAATAAATAGGTCACACTTAGAGATGTCTAAAGGCAAAGAGACAGATTTTGCATGGAAATATGTGGTTGACAATCCATATTCATAGTGAAAAAAAAAGTCATAGGAATTACGTATTTTGTAAATTTGATCATATTTTTCTATTATTTTAATTAAAAAATATTAAGTATCATGTAGCTTACGCTATACGCTACATGCTATAGAGGGCCAAACGCCACACTATACACTACGTGCTATTTAAAACACTAATCCTAACCTCTAATTTGTGAACATTTTTTTTTTTTTTTTTTTGGCTGAGATGGGTTAGGTGTCTTTTTCATATATATATGCTCATTGAACATGTTTATTTTTACGTAAGCAATTCTCAATAAATAGTTTTTTTTTTTTTAAGGATGACAATTTATTAAAAAAGTGCCCAAAGGAAAAAAAGAATATAAAAGGAAAAAAAAAAAAAAAAGCACCCCCATCGATGGAAGACACCCCATACAAACATTAGGAACCTGCCCCCATCCTCAATTTACATACTAAGAAGAGCAAGCCCTACACTCAAATACAAGAGAACAAACACTATAAAAAAAAACCCCAACGAATTACCAGACATCCCTAAAACACCTCCAATTTCTTTCCTTCCAAATGGCCCACAGCCCAGCTAAAAGGAATAATCTCCATTCATTATCTGATACTCCACCAACACTCCCCATGCCATTGCTCAAAGAAATCGTCAATGCCAGTTAGGAATGCCCAAGCAATGCCGAAGAACTAAAAAATATAAGTCCACACCTCCCTGGGAAAGCGGCAATGCATGAATAAATGTGGGACCGTCTCCTCATCATTCAAACAGAGAATGCACGTGTTGGTGAGGAAGAAGGCCCTCTTGCGAAGGTCATCAATAGTCAACACCTTATTCCACTCCATTAAACATGCAAAAGCCACCACTTTAGACGGCACGCCATAGAACCACGAGTGGAAAGTGTGCAACTTAGCCGCCAAACCGCTTTGGGAGATTACGAGAAATTAGTGAAAAGATCTCACCGAAAATTTCCCGAATTTATCTTTACTCCACCGCATTGAATCAGCCCTATCCGAAACCAAGACCCCTTCCAACAAGCTTAGAAGCGCCAACAGTTCTTGGAGCTCCACCTCCCAAAGATCTCTTCTACACAACGAAATTGAAACCCCATTGGAACCGACGAGAGAGAAATATCGGCTGACTGAAATGTCTGGATCGACAGACACGAGCAAGACTCAGAAAGGTTTCTTGCAATGCTTTTTCATCAACCCATGTATCCTTTTAAAATCCGACCCTCTCCCCATTCCCCGAACGTAAACCACTCCTTGAAGAATGGATTCTTTGAGCTTCATAATGTTCTTCCAAAACCCAGACACCCTATACATTCCCGCACTATTAGGCCACCAACCCGTTGTATCCATTCCATCCTTTCTAATAATGACCTCCTTCAACAACCCCCCATCCTCCGAGCCGAATTTCCATATCCATTTCCCCAACAACGCTTCATTCATAGATGCGAAGGAACAAATAGCACCCCCCGCGTTCGGCTTGCATACATCCGACCACTTCATAAGGTGGATTTTCTTCTTAGCTCCCCCAATTTGCCAAAAGAAAACCCTTCTAAGCTTTTCCAGCTTATCAAGAACCCCTGTGGGACATTTGAGCATCGACATGAAATAAACGGGGAGGTTAGAGAGCACTTCTGCAACTAGCACAATACGGCCACCCAATGACAATGAGTTGCATTTCCATCCTGACAGTTTCCACTCGAATCTTCCAATAACAGGATCCCGTGAACTTTTTTTCACTTTTCCAATACACAATGGAAGACCCAAATAAGTCATAGGGAAGGATTCCACATGGCAAACAAAGACCTCTACCAACTCACTCACCTTCTCCTCTTTAAGTTGTAAGCAATTCTCAAAAAATAATTTAAATGATTTAATTGTTAGTAATTTATAAATATGCACTTCTAGAAGCAATGCCAGACGGGCCCTATATTTGAGTATAAACTACAATGTGCTATTTCACAATTCAATCACACCATAGAGCATAGCAGATGAACGTTCTGAATCTTGCACACGTGTGCCCATAATAGGTGCATGATAACTAAGATACAAGGCTATACAACAATACAACTCACTAAGTTTGAGAAGTCTTCCATTGTACACATGGCATACATCTATACTGATCCTAGCATTGGGCTCCATCATTTGAACATAGCTCAAAATCACACTAACTGAACGATCCTAACCATTCAATTGAACCCACCAAATGGATGGTCAGAAAGAAACTGTCAGAAGTCCATATTAGATGAGGGCAATCAGATGGTTAAGATTGTTAGATCATGTTATTTTGTCGACAATGGAGCCCATTATTCAAAGGGACTGGATCAGTTTCATCCGATGCTTGCATATGGACACACTCCATCTGGACTGTCCATTGGATCCAGCCTGCACATCATAGATCACAATCGATCAGATGATCCTATCCATCTATTTTTTATTGCCATCAAATTTTCCTACCCATGGATGGTATGGTTAGCACGATCTCATCATAGTGGTTCTTTGCGAACATAAGCAATCCATGATGTACCCCACCGAATGGATGGTTCAAACTGTTGAGTGAACCAATCTTCCCATAAAATTCCCCACCATCCATTGTACATAACACTAGTGGATGACTAGAATTGTCCAATCTATATCATTTGTGCTTGGTGGCCCCAAGAAGAGAAGGCCAAATTATTGGGCCCTACCATGATGTATGTGTTTTATCCAGGCCATCCATCCATTTTGCTAGCTCATTTTTGGGCATGAGCCCAAAATCGAGACAGATCCAAATCTCGAGCGGACTACACCACAGGAAACAGTGGGGTTGAACGCAAGCCATTGAAAACTTCTTGGTGGCTGCAGAAGTTTTTGATCAAGCTGATATTGGTGTTTTCCCTTCATCCAGGTTTATGTGATTTTACGAATAGGTCTGATGGCAAATAAACAATGCGGTGGGCCCTCAAGAAGTTTTCGATAGTAGGAATTCGATCCCCACTGTTTAATGTGTTGTACACATGAGATTTCAATCTGTGTACCCGTGATGCAATCAGAGAGAGAGGGTTGCATAGTGCACCACAGAGCACTGGTATCATTACTGGGTGCTGCTGGAATGCTGTGGGCCCCACCATGATGTATGTATTTTAACCATGCCGTATATCCATTTTGCCTGCTCATTTTAGGGCAGGAGCCAAAAATGAGACAGATCCAAATCTTAGGTGGACGACACCATAGTAAACAGTGGTGATTGAACATCCACCATTAAAGCTTAGGCTACAGAAGTTTTGGGTCAAGCTAATATTTGTGTTTTCCCTTCATCTATGTCCGTGTGACCTAATCAACAGGTTGGATAGCAAATAAACATTACAGTGGGCCCTACGAAGTTTTTATTTGGATCTGCCACATCTTACATTTTTAGGCTCATGCTCTAAAATGAGCTGGAAATATGAATGGACGGCGTAATAAAACACTTCCAGCAAATTTTCGGGCCCATGCCCTAAAAGTATCTAGATAAATGAATAGACGGCGTGATAAAACACTTCCAGCACCACACAGTACCAACGTCGGTGCTGTCAGATGTTTTATACATTATGCAATCCGAGTCCGGGAGGGAGGGAGGGAGGGAATGAGAGAGTGTACCTTGGAGCTCTTTGCCCTGGGTACTGGCCTTCTGGTCTTCCTCTTTCTGAAGAAGACAGACAGAAGCTTCCTAGGCCTGTTCGAAATGATTTTTTTCATTGTAGTTGAAGTGTTTTCACCTTTTACCTTTGACCGTTTACCTTTTACCTTTTTCTGCATCCATTTGCCAAAGGTAAACGGAGGCTGTGCGTGGAAAAAAATTCTGAGTCGGTTTCAATCACAGCCCTGTTCGACTCGAACTCGACTCGTTCGACTCGACTATATATATATATATATATATATATATAGGAAGATGATACCATGAGGTTGACCTTATGGAACTTCTCATGAGGTTGAGCTGTGTGGGCCCCAGCATGATGTGTGTCGACATCAATACTGTGCATTTGATGAGTCCCCTTTAGTTTATGGGATACCCCAAAAATCGGCCGTATAGGGAACTCAGGTGGGCCATACCATCTAAAATCATGGGAAGACATGTCTAAAATATTTACAATCACTTGGTGGGGCCCACCCAAGTGTTGGATGTACCTGAAACCTGGTCTGACCCCTCGTACAAGTGGAACACACATAATGGATGATCTGGATTTGTGAACCACAACTCGGTGGGCCCAATCAATGATCATGAAGGTTTTAATGGGTGGATAACCCCTCCCAACTCTTCTGTGTGGTGTGGCCCACCTAAGTCATGGATTGACCTGATTTTTTAGCCCGTGGCCCAACATTGAATGATGCATCTAACTGATGGAGTAGATTTTCAAAAAACATCATGATGGGGCCCACACAGCTCGACCTAATGAGAAGTTCCCATGAGGTCGACCTCATAGTACCACTTCCCATATATATATATATATATATATATATATATATATATATATATATATATATAGAGAGAGAGAGAGAGAGAGAGAGAGAGCATAGGTTGGATGATAAATAAACATGACTGGGAGCCCTATGAAGGTTTCAATGGTGGACATCATTATCCTCATTGTTTCTTGTGGTGTGGTCCACTTGAATTTTATATGTACTTCATTTTTTGTTCGATGCCTCAAAATGAGTTGTACAAATGAATGAACGGAGAGGATAAAACAAATACATCATGGTAGGACCCACAGACCTTTGACACTTGGCTGGTGTTTATGTCACCAGCCAACTCACGTCCGTGGATTGGGTACTACCAGTCTATCCCCACCAGGACCTATCTAGAGACAGATGGTCCTATTAGTGCTCTGTGAGACCCACAATGATATATTTGTTAATCCAAGCTGTCTGTCCAATTTTTAAAGATCATTTATGGTATTATCCAAAAAATGAAGTGGATCGAAGGCTCGAGTAGACTACACCACGGGAAACCATGGGGATGTTAACTACCTATGTTATGGTTTTTTAGTTAGTTAGTTAAAAACTTTAGACCTTGTGATTTGTCATTGTGATATGTAATTTCTGAATAAATCGGTATTCATTATTCTGTAGCAGAAAAAATATTTTCAAGCGAAAAAACGAAATTGTTCGAACTTGATAGAACTCGTAAAAATTGTCTGAAATCCATATGTTTGAATATGGCTGGGCCAGACCAAATCGAGTTTGAACAGAGCCACCATGTTTGAACATTGTTCGAACACACCCACTCAAGCAGCCGAACAATCCAATCTGGTCCATGTTCGACTTGAATCAGATTGTTGCCCACCTCCAACTGTACGATAGAAACTTTTTGAACATGGATTGCCTCAAAGAATTGGGCGCGGACTAGGTACTTCCCCCGCCTGACCCGAGCTCGAGACAGGCTAGGGCTCTAAGGGCCACCGTGATGTATGGATTTTATCCACACTGTCCATTCATTTTTCCATGCCATTTCAAGTCATGAATCCAAAAATGGGGCAGATCCAAGCTCAATTGCACCATGAAATGGGGATTAAAGGATGATCGTTTAAAACTTCTTGGGTGCCACTGGAAGTTTTGGATCAAGCTGATATTTGTGTTTTACCTTCATCCAGGTCTCTATGATCTTATGAACAGATTGGATGGCAAATAAACATTATGGTGGGCCTTAGGAAGGTTTGAACGGTAAAAATCATTAGCATCGCTACTTACTGTGGTGTGGCTTGCTTAAACTTTAGATCTGCCTCATTTTTTGTAATATGTTCTAAAATGACATGTAAAAATGAATGGACAGTGTGGATAAAGTCTATACATCATAGTGGCCCTCAGAGCCCTAGCTTGTCTTGAGCTTGGGACAGGCAGGGAAGTACCTAATTTGCGCTCCAGATCCTCTATTGGCTACCACTACCAGAGAGGGGTTTTTTACTACAATAGCCCTGAGGTGTGGCCATTGTTACTAAAAGTCCAATTTCTCGTCTGGTTCATCTTTTTTTACCTTTTAATGAGAAATTAAAAATTTATGGTTGAAAATGCCCCTCCGACCGATCCCCCCTGGGCAGTATGGATTCCCCTGTGGCACAGTGGATTCCCACTAAGCACATGTTGGTCAGAGGGCCATTTTCGACTGCAAAATTTTCAATTTCTCGTAAAAAGGCAAAAAAAGATAAGCCAGACAAGAAATTGAACTTTAGTAAAAATAGCCGCACCTCAGGGCTATTGCAGTAAAAATCCCGCCACAGAACGGATTAGGTCAGACCCCGGGCTCACCTAAGACAGTGTCACCCTTACTGTGGGTTACCATGGGGTTACCATGGGGCCCACCTTGATGTATGTATCATGTATCCACACCGTCCATCCATTTTTTTCAGATCATTCTAGGGTATTATACCAAAAAGGAAGTAGATCCAATCATTAGGTGGACCATAACGTAGGAAACCGTGGTGATTGACCATTAATAAGCCACAAAAGTTTTGGATGAAGCTGATTTTTTTTCCCTTCATCCAAGCTCATGTGACCTTATTAACAAATTGGATGGTAAATAAATACTAAAGAAACATGAAGGTGCGTCCTAAGAAGTTTTTAATGGTAGGATGGTCAATCACCATTGTTTCTTTTGGTATGGTCCACCTGATAATTTTCTTGGCTTCATTTTTAGGATAATACCTTAAGGGTGTGTTTGATTTCCATTTCCCAGGTGTAAATGCAGGGAAATGAGTAATTATTACTTCCCACGGTAATTGGATAGCATTTCAAGCATTTCACCCTTTTCACTTCCTACGTTTGATTTAAGATGGGAATAGTGAATTCAATAATCATTCCAAATGTCCATTGTTTGATTTTTGGACAGAGGAGGGAAATGCAATGGAAATACGGTATGGTGCTCCCTAAAATAGCTGCCTCTGTCGTTTTTTAAATGCATTCCGACCATCATCGGTTGATCCATTATGCACCGTTGCTGGTGCATTCGTAAACAGTGGGTTCTGGTCAGATAGTATGCCTACTGGTGTGATTGGGTCATGTGAATTGCTGTTTTCTATATCCAGGCCGTTCATTATATGTGGACGCTAAGAGATGACCATACAAACTTGATGAGATGTTGAACATCACCTGTGTAATAGTTAGGTGTTCCACTTCTGAAAATTGAAAATGAGCGTATGTTACAAAGCTGGGATTAAGCTCGTGACACATGCTTCATTGTGAAAGACTAACCCATTCAGCATCCTCCACTTGAACAACGATTTTCCCATGACATTATAAGATGACGTAGCAACAACAACAAGGATTCACGCAATATATTTTAGGAACACCTGCATGATACTTACATGTACACAAAGATATAACCACACACACTAGTGCTCCTTACTGCTATAATTAACACACCAAAAAAAAAAAAAAAAAAACACACAACCAAAATAGGACCACATATTTGGTCCTGATCATAATATGTCCACACTATCTATATCATCCAAAAAGCTTGATACTGCCGTAGCTCACATACACACACCACATCCCTGAGGTGCTACCACATGTGTTACCCATCATTCCTATAAAATGACATTCTTTGTTGTGTCTTATGTCTACCTTTTTAGCGGTAGATCATAGGGTGGATCGTAATTATAAAGACCAGTATGGCGCAGATGAAACCAAACATCGCATAGTCATCATCTGCTGAGCGGCTGCTCTCCCCAACCTCAAATGATGCGGCAGAGTAGGTGGGCTTTGGGTTATGTTGTCCCTGTGGTTGGCATGAAGTAGCTCCTTCAAAATCGTAAGCCATAGCATGATAACCATCAGGATGGCCGTCATGTCGTTCTTCTGAAAAATGAGCTATCGCGACATCTGGATATTGATGGATCCCATTGAATGTATCCCAAGCGAGTGTAGGCTCTTCAATGGTGTGGTACAATTTGAAAACCACCCTGCTGAAACCCTCGACCAGCGCCTTATATTCCTCCCATGTATAGTAGATACCAGGAGTTCTTCCGTTGAAAACAACATACACTTTACCCATCTCCTATAACCATGGTGACCAGAATTATAGTACTGAATAGTTGATAATAGTAGTATAGAAACTATAACACAATATTTAGAAATTGTTAACAAGTCCAAGTGGATACGAAATTTACATCCGGCCTTTAAGCATTCACAAATTATGAGCAACAAAAAACAAGTAAACACAGTAGGCAAGGTTAACAATACGTACCTGAGAAAGGAACTATGGAAAAAAGCCATTAAGAATGCAATCAACCTGCAACATGTATGTGGACAATCTACATATCCATGCCATATATATATATATATATATATATATATATGTCCAGAAAAACATATATATAAACAACAAGCTAAAATCCTCCAAAAGTTAATTGTTCCAAATCCAAAAAAACATTTCCAAAAAAGTAAATAGGCACTTCCAAAATTGAATATTACAATAACGTCTAGACAAACAGGCAGTGCGTCAACTATCATTACATATATAAAAGGTGAGAATAAATTGTCACAGCTGGGCCTTGTCTGCGTTCAACAACATTGGTACAAAATTCATCCGTGCCTCACTAGGTAGATTAAGAAATGCAGCCCCATAGGATTCTTCCTTCGAGAATAGCTTTGTTGCAAGTAATATGTCCTATGAATAGAGGTGGGCACAAACCGGGCCAACTCGATAGTTCGGCCCGGTCCGTATTGAAAAAGTCCGGTTTGGACCGGTTTGAAGTTGAGTTTGATCCAGCAACGAGCCACTTTAATGAGGCCCGTTTAATAAACGGGCCGAACTTAAACTTATGTGGCGCCGGCCCGGTCCGGCTCAGCCTGGTTTGGATCGGCCCGGCCCAACTCGACTCATAAGGTAACAGCGAACAGGACTAGCAGATCCGCACCGTTACTTTCGGGGTGCGATTAGGTGCGTGCTTATCTTCAATGGGGAGTTATTTGATACTTTGGCTGCACATGACGCCTGATATGCAGGCACTTAGAGGTGGTATACGTGGCCTGTATTAGCTAAAATTAAACCAACCAAATTTTGGAACCACTTGTTTCCAAAATATTCTCCAAACCCAAATTGGGTTGAACAATCTTGACCTCTGATTCGTAGATACTTGTATTTATGAAATAAAGATCACTTGATATTTTTCATTTTAACTGTCCATTAAATGCTCAGCAATCTAATAGTATGATAACCCGATAAAAGTAACTTTTAGTTCTTGTAACAACTAAAATGAGACCTACAATTTGAACGGTTTGGTTTGAATTACTTGTGGATCGGCACTTTCATTTAAACAAATAACAAAAAAAAAAAAAAAGAGAGAGTTGCCGCCTGTTCAAACTCGGCCCCGGCTCGGTTCGAAATTTTAGACCAAACCGATCCCGGCCCGAACTAGACTTTTCTGGAGCAAATCAAACTTGGGCTGCATGGGTCAGCCCGAAACCCAAACTGGGCCGATCCACAAACTGGGGTGGCACAAAAACAAGCCAAACCAAACTCAGGCTAACTCGGCTCGGCTCGGATCATTGCCCACCTCTACCTGTGAAGATGATGTAGAACAGGTCGTTGATTATTTCATGGCCCAGATGGACCAAAAGAAGACCGGTCGGGGTCGAAAGTAATCCGGATCGTTAGGACCATAAACCGGCTGTATCTCGCAATTTGGAATGAGTTTCTGGACATATAATATATCATTTTGGGGTAGCTCGAGCTACTTTAGCCAACCAACCTGCTACGCCGGGTTGCCCATGCCGGAATCGCGAGATTCGACCGTATCGACAGTCATTAGGTTAGTTTATTTTCAGTTTTAGTATTTATGGTAAGTTTTAATTCAATCATAACTTTGGATCTGTAGGGTTTTACAGTTAGTGCCCAACATGGAAATGGCTTAGAATATTTAGTAGAACAGCATGGTTGGGCTCGTTTGATAACTTTCTATTTTTGCCCGAAAACCAAGAGTTCTAGTAGGATTGAATGACTTCTATAAATAGTCAGTTTACTATTTATAGTAAGTTGCGTTTTCTAGAAGTTTGAGTTTGAGTTGGGGTCTGATACTTTACCTAGGGTTTAGTTTCCTATTTATATGCATTGCAATTCCGTTTCTATTCATTTAATTATAAAAAAAACTATTATTTGGAATTAATTTCCTCTTTTATTCTTTTATTTATTCTATTGGATTCGAGAAACAATCGGTTAGGGAGACGGTGGTCGACCTACCACGTCCTTCTTGCGTCAGAAGACAGGCTATCCAAATCATACAACATTGGAATTCTGTCAGACATCATAGCAAATTTCTTTCCTTATTTCATGGTAGAGGTAATAGATTTCATGGCCGCTACCATGTCAATCATCCCTGTGCCTACCATTTCTTGTGGATGAAGGACCTTAGCATGCTTTCGCGTGTTGCTTATACTAGCACCATTCATTGAGTCATTCCCATTCTTGGTAGGGTTTGGTTGGGGCTCACTGACACCTCTTCTACTGTCATATGACCATTGGATTTCTGGACCACTATCCCCGTATTCTTCCTTTGAGAATACGACCGTATTGTCATTGAGGTCCACGGCATGTGCTTTCGAAGATGTTGGAACACGTTGTCCTTTGCGGCTACCAAGTGTTAATTGCATGATAGGTAACGAATGAATGGATGGCAGGAATAAAATGATATCTACTAATGAATGGATGGCATGGATAAAACATATATTTCATAATGGGGCTCACAAAGTTTTAACTTCAAATTCTATGTTGTGTAATGATAGCGTATTCGGATCATTTGCTTGAACCGAGCAGAAAAATCCTGCTTTTCATCTCTATGATTGGTCCAGCTCACGCTGTGGAACAGAGAAATCCTGCTTTTCATCTCTATGATTGGTCCAACTTAGCCTGATAGTGTCAAAGTTCAGCAGCTCTAAAATTATCAGGTTGAGCAGACCACAGAGAGGCAACAAGAGAAGTTCTCTGCCCAATTCGAGCAGAGGATCCGGATTCAATGACAGTAAGTTATCCTCACATTCAAACACAAACACAGTGCTGTATGCATTTATCGATGATGTGATAAAAAATACTTGTAAATACACCATTTCAAAAGGACCAAATGCAATTTCAGAATTCGAAAGAGTAATATGTACAAATCGTTGCAGTACCATGGTCCAGCGTGGTGGTCCGGCATAGCTTGGGTAGCACGTTAGTTGGTGTTACCCCGGATGTGGCCATGTGGGCCCATCTTGATGAATTTGTTATATATCCATTCCTTCCATCCGTTTTTCCAGGTCATTTTAGGACCTCGCCCAAAAAATTAGGCAGATATAAATTTCTGGTGGACCATATAACAAAAACAGTGGTGATTGAATGCCCACCATTAAAAACTACCTTGGGCCCACCTAGGGCACAACTCAATGTTTATTTGCCATCCAATCTATTCATAAGGTCAAAAAGACCTTAATGAAGGGAAAATAAGAAGATCGGCTTGGTACGAAACTTTTATAGCTTATAATAAGTTTTAATGGTCAATCAAAACAGCTTCAAAGTCGCCCCACAGTGAAAATGGGATACCTTGATAATGAGCACAATCCAACCATCGAGTGGGCCATCAGTTGAATTCAGAGGCTTTTGGGTAGTTATTCATTGTTTTGAATGGTGGGGCCCATTTGATGATTAGATGGGCTTAGTTTTTAGGCCGTCCCATTTTCAAGTTAGGAAGGGGATGAGCTCGGTACAGACACCAAGGTGGGCCTGGTTGCACGACTTCACGTGTAAATTCCGTGGGGCCCACCATGATTTTTATTTTATCCACTCCGTCAATCCATTTTACCAGATAATTCTAGGGCTTTACTCAAAAAACGAAGCATATCCAAAGCTCAAGTGGACCACTCCTTCATCTATTGGGCCCCACCAATGGATGATCCTAACTGCTAATTGGAGGACTTTTGATTGTTGTAAATGAGTGGTTAGAAAGAAGTTAGTACCTGACCCATCATTTAAACGCATTAGATCAATGAACCATATATCATTTTTGGTGCATAAGACCATCACGTCATGGCCCATTATTTCAATACTTTAGATCATGAACCATGGGTCTCACTCATACAAATTGAAAACCACTCTCCCGCCACAGCCTTGATTTATAGGTTCCTCTCCACCACATGTGCTAGTGTGGTACACGTGCGAAATTGCTGGAGCCGTTCATCAGGTGGGCTCCCCTCTGATAATGACCTAGCCCAATAAAAATGTTAAACAATGTACAGCTAAAAGAATCCGCAATTTTTTGTTAAGTTGTCCATTTGCTTTTAAGTTTTAACACTGAGGCCCCTCTGATGAATGCACCAGCACCATTTGGGTCGAGGCCAACTACATGGAGGGACCCACCAAATGAACCACTTGGATCTGCTTTTGTGGTGGTGTGTAGACGGGTTGCACTGTACATGCCCATGATTAGAAACATTTCTTTTGATTTTTCCAAGCTAAATCAAAGCATTGTTGTAATTTCATGATTTGTGTGTATAATCTACATGTGGACAAAATTCTTTTGCAATTAAAAATGACAAAGAAAAAAAAAGATAATTCCACCAAAGGAAAGAAGATGGGCTAAATGGGGCAATGGTTTGGGATTGGAGAAAAATAATATGCAATTTGGAAATTCTATGGGAAATTGTTTTCCACGTAATCAATGTAGAGATGGAATATGGTTTCCATTGACAGGACTGTTCAGCTGTTTGGACATATAGATTCAATACAGTAATCATTACACTTATGCATAGTTAGAATTCTTTTGCAGAAGAAAAAGATAATAATACATTGTCTAGTAAATTTGAGGATTTCACTTGCTACCCAAACAATCACTTTATTTTTTGA
Source organism: Liriodendron chinense (assembly GCA_003013855.2). NCBI lineage: Eukaryota > Viridiplantae > Streptophyta > Magnoliopsida > Magnoliales > Magnoliaceae > Liriodendron > Liriodendron chinense. The sequence continues at coordinate 6,731,060 of PVNU02000072.1, forward strand.
ATCCTATTTTCTAGGATGAACAAAATCCAATTTTCTATAATGACCATGGAAATTACATTTGGGTAATCTATCCTTTGGAAATCATTATGTCATCCACAGAATCCAAACGGAATCCACGAATCCAAACATGGCCGGTAGAATCTCCAGATTTTGTGAAATAGACCTATTTTGTGTCGTGCATTGGAAAGGAAGCTCTTTAACAGTAAAAATTATCCCAAAAATTGCAAATTATTTTTCTTGCTGCCTAAGCCAAACATACGCTCAAATACTTTCATAATCACATATGATCATGGCTTGCGTGGAAGCTCTTCGGAATTTTAACATATCTTGAAGAAACCTTGATTTTTCAACAATCGTAACATCCTTGCTGATACCAATACTCATCATCTCAAGCACTGGAGCATTCGCAAGTAGGAGCCTTATGAAACACAATTCGCATTCCCCACCCATGATTCCAGTCATCTTCACAGTTCGGAGATGATTTAACAGGCAATCCAAGTGTTCTTGCGCTTCCCAGAACACCGCAATTGGTGTAGTGTAAGGTTCTTCTACTGTAGTATCAAGCTGGAGAAGTCCATGAATCAAGACTTATTTAGGGTGTGTTTGGATGCACAACTAAATTGAACTACAATCATTGCTCTAATTAAGTGGGTATAACTAAACTGTAGTATCAAGCTGGAGAAGTCCATGAATCAAGACTTATTTAGGGTGTGTTTGGATGCACAACTAAATTGAACTACAATCATTGCTCTAATTAAGTGGGTATAACTAAATTGTAATTTCCTCAGCATTCGTATTGCAGGGTCGATGTTCCAAATCACAATTACGTTACTCTCAAGTTGGTCTTGAAATAAATGTAACAGTGATTTGAGGATGAAATTCCATCTTTGATTAAACTGAAATTTCGCAATTCAGCTAAGCTGTGCATCCAAACCCTCATAAACCATAATGAAATCAAAATCCAAGAAAATTTTGAACTTACATAAAACTCGAGCTTTTCTAAGTTAGGGGAGCTTCTCAACATGCAGAGAGTGGTGAAAGCCTCCTTCGAATCCAACAAAGATACGTGCATCAAAAGATTCTTCAAATGAAGATATGAAGTCGGAAGTACATCTGGTACATTGCCGATGCTCAAAAACTAGGAGCCAATTCAAAATGAGAATATGAGTAGAACTGTTTTGTTGAGGGCCTGTTTGGATGTCATGTCCCCTAGAATGAGAATGAACAGAATGTGGCCCAGAAACCAACATGAATTTTGTAGCATTAGATCCATTTTTGCACAACCTGCAAAAAAATGGATGGACAAGATACAAGGGTTCTCAGTTTTCACTAGTGGGGCTCATGTATCAGTGAACTAGACCATTGATCTGTTCTGTCCTACCATTGATGGACTATCACAAGAATCTCATTGATGAGACAATTTTAACCGTTGGACAATTAGGAAGAGAAGCAAAGATGGTCCGCATTGACTCAAAAAGGTCCTAATGCTAGTCATTCTGGCATTCTCCATCTATGGTGAGATGCATAGAACAATGATCTGGATTACCAAACAATGGGCCCCACTTGCTAATACTTCACAAAGATGTGCACCACAAATCATATAGTTTCTCGTCTGCAAAATATACCCAAGATGAGAATTTGATGACAAATGGTCAGACCCAGTATCATCCCATTCTCATCAAATCTGTGGATGCATGCCTCCTGTCCAGATCTGGTGGACCTGCCTAACAAATCCAAAGCGGATACCATGAGGTACATTTAAAATTACTTGCCTGTGGGAAATAATCATGCAGATTCAGCCTCTCAATACGATGTAGACTACCAAGAATCTTGATCAAATTGCAAACTCCACCTTGCTCAAGATGTTTGACATCATAGGCACTCTGCTGCAATTTGATAGCTGCAGTTATGAGTAATGGGCTATTTGTTATACAAAGAACTTTGAATTTACCATTCAGGTACAGTTGACGGAGATTCGGAGCATTGATTTTAATACAAATCAAGGCATGTAAATTTTCCAATGTCAATGTCTCCAGAAGTGGGCACTTCGAAATCAACTGTTCTAGCTCATCATCGGCAATCGAAACGTCTTCAAGACGGAGGTTCCTAAGATTGCGGAACCCTTCAAATGCAAGAGGTGGTTTGATTATGCAACCACGACCAGATAGGTCCAAATCACTCAGTTCTTGACATGAGAAGAGACAAGAATGCACTAGGTAGTCATTCTTTTCCACAAAAGCTCTAAGGGTGAATTGTTTAATCCCATGCTTTGATAGGAAAAGTATCCATCGGTCGATATGATGACCGCTTTCCACACAATACAAGCAAACAAACTTGTGAACCGGGCCATCGTGGAGTAAGAGGACTGCATTGACAATGTCCACCAACTCGAGATCCGTTGCATTTTGTGGGATCCAATCAAATACAAGATGTGGAATGGAAGCCCATCTGTACCTCCATTTCCTTGATAGGATACTTGTTCTTACTGCATCCCTTATCGGCAAATGCATGAGGATGGCATTGTAAACATCCCTAGGCAGATCACTGATCAAATCTATGTCTAGATCAGGCCTCCTGTTTCTCAGTGAGGATTTGACTCTTGTTGCCTTCTGCAATCAAACAAACCAAATTCCAGCCACTAGTAAGTTGCATAAATTTTCAAGAAACAAAATATCAGTAGTCAGCATGCGTGTTTGTACGCGCACACACACACACACACGCATAAGCGTGTCAATGGGCTGGGATGGGCCAGCCATGGCCTGTCGGAGGCTGGTTCAGTGAAAATCCTAGACCATAACTTTCCTACCATGTTTTTATCATGTGACACTTCTTTAATTTAGTTGTACCATGTTTGTATCATGTTGCACTTCTTTAATTTTAGTTGCTAAATGTATGAATGACAGGTAACAGAAAAAAACATCTCTCTAGTCTTCACACACACACGCGCGTGCGCGCGGCTCCTCCGACACGTGAGCTCGTGGGGCCCACTTTATATCTTCTTTGTTACAATGTGTTGAAGTGGATTCACACACATTCGCTCACACACACACGGCTCCTTTGACACCTGAGCTCTCGTGGGGCCTGCTTTATATCTTCTTTGTTACAATGTGTTGAAGCGGTGAGTACATTCTGATAGGCTTAGATTTCTATTCCATTGGGACCCATCAAATTATACACAAGTGATGAGTATCTTAATAGATATGCATGAATCTACCTAAATGTACCTAAGTATGTGCAGTTGTACATATAGTTACATTCATATGTATGTATTCTAACAACCTATGGGTTCGGAGGCCGAATTGCATCATTCATCTCTCTGTTTAAATCAAAGGGAGGGTTTCAAGTTTCAACCATTTCTAACAATACATTTGCGAGCTACCAAAAGAACAGTAAGGATTTTCCTGATGTAATTTTTGCATAGTGGCCCTTACTCAGAATGTGGTCCACCAGATAAACAGTGTACCTCATCATGATGGGCAAATGTTCCTATCACATAAGCCATGATTGACCCAAGTGGTCATTTTCCTATTATATTTCTATGGTGATGTAAATATTCCTAGAATCTGTCCCCCCAAAGCCAACATGAATCATATTTACATCATAAGATTGTATTTCTTTAATAATAGAACTCCCCAGAATAGCTCATATTGGTGGCAGAGTGTGCTATCTTTAAAATTCTGAGAGAATTTCATTGGAAAGAAGAAGAAGAAGGAAAGGTGTTTTGATAATGAGACTTTGGAGACTACCACCTTTCTTAGCAGGATCATTAACTAGTGATGATTCTAAGGATTGAAAATGAAAACCGAAGAGAGGTAGGTATGCTGTGAAGCTGGTGATCTCCTGTGGGGAATGTGTTCTTTTACTAGTAGTATAAAAAAGACTCTAATAAACACTAATATAGGGAGACCATACAACATTTGGATTTGCCACATTCGTCATGTGGTGAAACAACTCTCCTTATTCGTTGTTCTAGTTGTAACGGGTTGGGATAAGCTATGAAAAAAGCAACAACAACAGAGGCCCATTTTTGTCATTTACATATGTTATGTCACACATGTCAACAACTACATTATTAATTTCTCCACTAACATAGTTTAAGAAATTTGAGATATTTCCCTTCAACTACATGATTTCATCCATCCATCAGCACAGATGCCATGTATAAACATCTATGACAGTTGGCCAACTTATAGCATTAGACTCGCCTTTGATGATTGTGTGTGAACCACATGGGTGAGCATATCCCTTTATCTCTTTTGCCACAAGGGTGTGCACCTTCGCCTACTCCTATAGAACCAGCAAAGGTGCAACAAACATCACTTAGTCGTCCTTGATTATGTCCCCAGTGCCCGTCGACCTAGGATTTCCTCTGTAGATACCATCAAAATTACACTTCCACATGATGCTTGGCAGGGGCAGCCAAGCTAAAAAGATCTTCAAGTGGGGAGCAGTTGTCGTCTGTAATCTCCATGAAGCCTCTTTTAAGATCACCACTTCAAATTCATGTGAATTCCTTATCCATCAAGGCCCACTAGATAATCTCCTCTTTGAATCTATCGCATACCCAAGATCGATTGAGATTGACCAAGATTTCTTTCTCAACAAGTGCTAAAGTAGCTGTTAAAGCGGGAAATCAAGACACCAATCCTTCCAAAAACAGATATTAGCACAGTTATCAACCCATATCTTATGCCTTCAGCTAAGGAGGGATGTAGTGACTAAACGGCTCCACACACACCAGAGAGTGCAGGAACGTTGTATGTATCCCAAACACTGCCACTGGAAGCATACCTTACATTGTGCTTATAACCTGCTTCCACAAACTATCTTCATCAACCAAGAATCTCTACAGCCATTTACTCAAGAGTGGCATGTTTTTAGTTTTCAACCTTTTATTCCATAATACCTTCTTCCTTGGGCTTTTAACCTCCTTCCATTCAACCAAATAATATTTGCCTTCTTCCTCCCTTGTAAGGCACAAAATCCCTTCATTTTTTTTTTTTTTTTTTGTTTTTTTGTTTTTTTGTTTTTTTGTTTTTTTGTTTTTTTTTTTTTTTTAAAATTTTGGATCAATTAATAATGCTTCCTAGCATTGGAATAAAGACATGGTGTACAAAAGCATATTGCTAAGGGTAGATCAAATGAGGGTGATTCTTCTGTCAAGTGACATACTTACTCTTCCCACTGGGTCCCATAGACTCTTATTCGATTTGTCAATGGATGGTGGAAAGACCCAAATAGCTTGAAGGGAAAGAACTGACCTTATACCCAAAATATAAGCTATATCTTTAGTTGACCCTTCACACATTCTAGTCTCATGCACCTTATACTTGCGCCAATTCACCATCTTCCATGAAACCACTTCATACCATCTGAAAATGATTTTGAGATTAAAAATTTGATCACATAATGGTTTTTGAAGAAGAAGAGTGCCGTCTGCCAAATGTGAATGAGAAACTTGGAAAGTCAAACTACCAATTCTGGAATCTTGGATTAATAAACCTTCCTCTCATTCTTTTGAGATCATTCTGTTAAGATCTTCGACCACAATGGCAAATGGAAATGAGTTTAGAAGATCCCCTACCTCAAAACCTCTTGATCCCTCCAAGAAACCAAAACAAAGTCTTTCGTATTTCCATGTTCGATTAGTAAAGGCTGTTAACTTTCGAATGAATATGGATGTAAGGTGCGATATCTTTGGGACTTCTTACAATTGCTGAGGGGATAAGATCATGTCAGATCATTGATCGACAATAAAAACATCTCATCCTCAAATGCCCATCCCAGATTTCATCAAGTCACACTGAAAACAAGCTTGCCCTTCGCATGACTGCTTGAAAAGAGTTCAAAGACCAGTTAAGTACTTGACAACCATGCACCCTCCTTTCTCAAGCTAAGAACCAGTTGATGAATCACGACCAGGCAGAGGTTATCTAGATACCTATTAAGTACTTGTAGAATATTAAAATAGAGTATTCCCATAAGGTTCAAAACATTGGCTAAGGGAATAGATAGGATCATCATCATCATCTAAGCGTTATCCCAATTAATTGGGGCCGCTACATGAATCATGTTCCACCATTCAACTCTATCAAAGGCCATAACTTCAGTTAGGCCATAGATTATCGAGTCTTTTCTTACTACCTCCATCCATAACCTTTTGGGCTTTCCCCTTGCCCTTTAAGAGCCTTCTACTTGTTCCGACTCACTACCAACCGGCACAGTTCTTACTCTCTGTTGCACATGACAAAACCATCTACGTCAACTTTCCTCATCTTATTACCTATTGATACTACTCCTAAGTTCCCTCGAATACATTCATTTCTACTTCTACCCTTCCTTATCTTGCCACTCAATCCATCTCGACATCCTTGTTAGATGGAATTATCTAATCTTTAGCTTATAAATATTTATTATTATTATTATTTATTTATTATTATTATTATTATTTTTTTTTGGAAAGCAAATTTTTTGGTAAAGCATTGTTTGGGACAATATTGGTTGGGACCATACTGGCATATAGGACTAGTGTTAAAGTGAGCCTTTTCCAATGCCAGTTCTAAGAACCCTGGTAAAAGAGGAAGGTTGGGTTTAGAGTAAGTCATATTGATTACTATGAGATCTCATCCCTATAGACTCAATGGACAAGATTAGAGGCATCTCAATCAAAGTATTCAATAACGGTAATGGTGGCCATAACAACCAGCCTTATTGCCATTACAACATGGACCATAATGGCCATTACGGCCTTGTTATGGCCTTGTAACGGTCAAAGCATTTTTTTAAGGAAGAAAATGTACAGACCTGTATCGGCCCATTACAAGCTCGTTACTAGGGCTGTAAATGGGTCAGTGGACCCGATGGGGTACCCAGACCCAACTCATTTAGACCCGACCCAGACCCGACCCATTTGTTAAATGGTACGGGTCTGGGTCCAAGAATAGACCCATTTGTTAAACGGGTTTGGGTCTGGTTTCCTTTATATTAGGCCTGACCCGACCCGACCCAAACCCATTTAGTAAGTGGGCGGGTTTGGTCCATGTTACAAGGGACCCGTCTAGCCCAGACCCGTCCAGACCCGGTTTTAAGCCTTGTAAAATGCTCACATACTTGATCTAGACCCGGACCCATTAGACCCGGCCCATTTATAAATGGGTCTGGGTGGATCTCCCTCTACCAGACCCGGACCCATTTATAAATGGGTCTGATGGGCTGACTCAGACCCGACCCGAACCCACCCATTTAGTAAAAGGGTCTGGGTCTAAAAGTTGGACCCAGACCCGTTTAGTAAATGGGCGGGTCTGGTTTTGGCTAAACCCGCCCCGAACCCGACCATTTACAGCCCTACTCGTTACGGGCTGTTTCTTTCAGAATGGGTGTTACAACCTCATGTCACAAAGTGGTACCCATCGTTACTGTTATGTTATGCATGTACAAAAAATAGTGCTTGACGACAACTTATATAAGGGCATGATTGGCATTGCTTGCGCAAGTGTTTTTTGGCAATTCTCTAATTCCGAAAATCACTTAAACAGGCATTAAATGTGTTTGGTTGTTGTCTTTTATTAATTGCTTACTGAAAAACAAGTACAAAAATAAAGCTTTTTCTTAGGGGGTGTTTGGATAGTAAGATAAGCTACCTATGCCTCAAGTAACTTATCTTGGTTTCTACTTATTAAACTGAATTGATTAAGTAACTTTAAATAAAAAAGTTACTTACAAGTAGAGGTGGGCAACGATCCGGGCCAAGCCGAGTTAGCCCTAGTTTGGTTGGTTTGTTTTTGTACCACTGTAGTTTGTGGATCGGCTTGGTTTGGGTTTCGGGCCGACCCATGCTGCCCAAGTTTGGTTTGCTCCAGAAAAATCTGGTTCGAGCTGAGATCGGTTTGGTCAAAAATTTCGAACCGGGCCGGGCTGAGTTCAAACAGGCAGCGGCTCTTTTTTTGCTTGTTTATTTAATTAGAAAAGAATCTAAAAGGTTAGAAAAAAAAAGTACAAACGTATCTTCCTATATGATGTTTAACATCCTCCGAAGGAGTGCAACTTCAAAATAGACATGTGAGAGTATTTTCCAAACAAAAGTACATGAGCATAATTTTACGAGTGCAAGGAAACAATGTGTATTCATGTATATGTATTATGTATTATCCATGCTGTCCATCTGTTTTACATATCATTTTAGGACATGATCTCAAAATGGAATCATATCCAATGCTCAAGTGGATCACACCACCGGAAACAGTGAGCTTACAATCTACGAGCCGAATCAAACCGAGCTGAAACAAATCGAGCTTCGAGCCGAGTTGAGCCAGTACTGCCCTAGTTTAAGCTTGGTTTGTTTTTTCGAACGAGCTTGACTCCGAGGCTTGGTTTGGTTTGAACTTCCATTCGAACCAATCCAAGCCGAGCTTTTTCGAACCAATCTGAGCCGAGCTTTCGAGCTGGCTTGGTTTGTGCCCACCTCTACTTACAAGTGATCATCAACCAAACTTACTTATCTCAACTAAGTTACTTATCTACTGATGTAAGTAGAAAAAGTAACTTATTTGGTGGTATCCAAACGAGCCCTTAATGTAACTTGCAGATGTTTCCAAGAGTGATTTGAGCTTTGCATAAGCAATTCTCAATAAATAATTTAAAAAAAACGACTAATTATTAATGATTTACAATTATGCAATTCTTAGAAGCAATGCCAAACAGGCGTATGCATACATCGATACCAATCCAGGCATTGGGCTCCATTGTTTGAACAAAGCTCAAAATCAAACTAACTGAACGATCCTAACCATTCAGTTGAAGCCACCAAATGGATGATCAGAAAGCAACTGTTAGAAATCCATATTAGATAGGAGTAATCAGATGGCTAAGATCGTTGGATCATGTTATTTTCAGCCTATGCTTCGTAGACAATGGAGCCCATTATTAGAAGGGACTATATTGGTCTCATCCTATGATTGCATATGGCCCACATGGGCAATCTAACTAATCCATCTGGACTGTCCATTGGATCCAGCCCGCACGTCATTGACCACCATTGATCAGATGATCCTATCCATCCATTTTATAGCCATCAATTTTCCTACCCGTGGATGGGATGGTTAGGATGATCTCATCAAAGTGGTTCTTTGAAAATACAAGAATCTAATGATTGAAACTGCTGAGTGGACCAATCTCCTCATAAAATCATCACCGTCCATTTTATAGCACACTAGTTGGATGGCTAGAATCGTCCAATCTATATGATTTGCTCTTGGTGGCCCATGAAGAGTGGGCTGGACCAATTGGAGAGTCCAGATTGATTGATTGGACTGTCCACTAGTCATGAGAGGGAGAGGGAGGGGGAGAGAACGTACCTTGGCCATCGGTACTGTTCTTTGTTTTTCCATTTGGGAAGCATGAAAGAAAGGAATCGGATTGCGTGCGGAGTAACTCCGCACGCTCTTATCGTGCGGAGTAAACTCAGTTGGGCCCACCTAGAATGTATGTGCTTTATCTATTCCGTCCACATGTTTTTCCAGCTCATTTTAGTGGTTGAGTCCAAAATTTAAGCATTTTCAAATCTTAAGTGGACCATGCCAGGGAAACAGTGGGAATAATGATTTCCACCGTTGAAACCTTCCCAGGCCCTACAGTGATGTTTATTTGTCATCCAACCTGTTCATAAGATCACATGGATATGGATGAAGGGAAAACAAAAATATCAGCTTGATCCAAAACTTCTGTGTCCTCGGAGAATTTTTCAATGGTAGACATTCAGTTCACACTTTTCTTATGGTGTGGTCCACTTTAGATTTTGATATGCTTCATTTTTTGGCACTATACTTAAAATTTTCTGTTAAGATGGATGGACGGAGTGGATAAAATATGTAAATCACTGTGGGCCCCACAGAGTTTACTCCGCACGCTAGCGTGCGGAGTTACTCAGTACGTAATCCGCTTCCTGAAAGAAACGGGTACCGTCTTTTATAGGAACGCCGATCTGCTACGATCCCGGATCCAGCGGATTCGGATTCGGGAGTGACACCGACAGTACTGACCTTGGTACTGGTCGGTGCTGTAAGAGCTCTGTGGGCCCCACAATGACGTATATGATTTATCCACGCCGTCCATCCATTTTTTTATCCCACTCTAAGGCATGTTGCAAAAATCGAGGCTGATCCAAATTTTAAGTGGACTACACCGTAAGAAACAGTGGTGATTGAACGCCTACCATTAAAAACTAACTAGGGCTTACTGTAGTGTCTATTTGTCACCCAACCTGTTGATTAGGTCACACGGACATGGGTCAAGGGAAAATACAAATATCAGCTTCATCCAGAACCTTTGTGGCCCTGAAGAAGTTTTCAATGGTAGGCGTTCAATCATCACCGTTTCCTTTTGGTGTGGTCCACCTGAGATTTGGATCTGCCTCATTTTTGGACCTATACCCTACTATGAGCTAGAAAAATAGATGGACGGAGTGGATAAAAGACATGCTTTTCCAGCGTAGACCAGTAAGAGGTGGGTACAGGGTGTGTCAGTTGTCACTGCACAAACCATGATGTATTTGTTTTATCCACTCCGTTTAGGTGTTACTATGGAACAACCTAGTGGATGTTAGCCCTGCCGTGTGGCCCACGTGGATGAAATTATGTATATCCACACCGTCCATCCGTTTCTCCATACCATTTTAGGCTAGGATACCAAAAATTTATGGAGATTCAAATCTCAGGTGGACCATAACACTGGAAACAGTTTGATTGAGTGTCCTACCATTAAAAATTCCAAAGAGGCCATTGTAAGGTTTTAGTAATGTTTATTTGCAATCCAACCAATTGATAATGTCAATAAGAATTGGATGAATGGAAAATATAAATATCATCTTGATACAAAACTTTTGTGACCCACAAAATGTTTATAATGGTCATTCACAACTGTTTCTAGTGGTATGGCCCACATGAGATTTGGATCTTCTTGGCATTTAGGATCACATTCTAAAATGATATGGAAAAACAGATGAACAACATTGATATATAAAATGTTCATCAATATGGGCCCCACATAGTTAGGGTAATGTTAGGAAAATTGGCAGCGGAAGCTGAAACGCGTGGAGCGATGCGAGATCAAACGAGCAAACAAGATGCAATCAAACCACACACAAACATTCACCATAAGAGACTCCGAATTTACATGGAAAAACCCCTCAACGAGTAAAAAACCACGGCACAAAGCGATTCACTATGAATAAACAGAAGATTACAGAGATGACAGCCAACCAGTAAGGAATACATAGAGAAAACCCCAAGTTCTCTTTCACAACTTTCTCCCCTCTTCCTAATACAATTAGGAAGCCTTGGACAGGTTAGGATTGTTGCTAAATACGTTTACAACCCACTTAAATAGGTAGAAAACCCAAAATAGCAAACTCTTACGCAATCATGTGTGTTGCGCAAGAAATCGGGTTGGCGCTCGACTGGTCGGCCGACTGGTCACCCAAGACAAAAAACAGCCCAGAGAGTTGTACACCGACTCTGGCTCACTGCCGACCGGTCAGAGCCTCCTGCAGACTGGTCGGCCAACCGATTTAGGGCAACATAGATTCTGTCCAGGCCTTCTCGTGCATCTGGGCCAAGCAGCCGGAAATTACTATTGGGTAATCTATCTTGAAGATGAGTCCGGATCCTCCGTTGGCTTCCAAGGAAGAAACCCCTGCTTGGAGCCTTTTCATTGGTCCACATCATCACATAGGTCTGTCCTACATTATAACTCGACCGATCTTTCCAAAAGAAAAAATAAATTCAACCATCCATTTTATAACTCATGATTTGGACGGTCAGAATCTTCCAATCAACATGATGTTTGCTTGGGTGCCCATGAAAAGTGGGCTGGACCAATTGAAGAGTCCGGATTGATTGATTGGATTGTCCACTCGTCCCTATACAATCATAGAAGGATAGAGCATTGGCCCCGTGTTTCACTGCTGCAGTGAGAGATAACGGATGATACGCAGGTACTTAGGGCCCGTTTGGTTGGCAGATCCAGATTCTAGCAGAATCCTATTTTAAATGGTGTGTTTGGTGGCAAGTTTCAGTCAAACAGAATTCTATCTAAAAGCCTAAATGGACTGGAACTGAGATTAGTGGAAACGGTGTCTGCGACCGTTTCTATGGAAGGGAAAAAGAGGCGGAAGTGAGCAGCACCACCTCCATATATGCATTGTACACCTATAATGTATGTGTTTTATATCCACACAGTCCATCAGTTTTGAGAGCTAAATTAAGGGCATTAGACAAAAAATGAGGCAGATCTAAATCACAAGTGGGCCACACCACAGGAAAACAATGTTGATTGAACATCCACCATTAAAAAATTTCTAGGGCCCACTATAATGTTTATTTGCCATCCAATTTGGCCATCTGTCTTGCGGGACTACAATAGGACAAGGGTAAGGTTCTCAGGTGGATCTGAAGCCCTAGTGGGCCATGCCACAAGCAACGGTTGAAAATTGCACCATTTTCAACCAAACAGCAAGGATGGATGAAACCACGGTTCCATTCTAGTTTCTGCAATTTTGGATTCCAATGGTAGAATCTAGATTTTCTCTAGAATCTGGTTTCTGCAACCAAACAGGCCCTTACAGATTACCTAGAAACTGCGTACGTGGCATATAAATAATTCATACTAAACCGTCCAAAATACGGGTCCTAGGTTAGATATTTCATGAATAAAAAAATATATCACCCACTGGAGATGGAGGGTGATCCAAAACTCTTCCATGATGGATGGCTCAAAGACCCACTGAGGCCCCTCTGATTAATGGACCAGCCCCATTTTGGGTCAAGATTAGACTTATCCATAGACCATAGTCAGAATCCTTTACACAAGAAAAAGTGACAATTGGATTTTAAAATTTTTTTAAAAAAAAAAAAAAAAGAAGATTTCACTTACTATACAAACAAGCACTTCATTTTTACAATCCTATTTTCTACCATGACCGCAGCATCCAAATGGAATTGACAGTCCAAACACACACGGTAGAATTTCAAATTTTTGTGAAATGGAAAGAAAGAGCTCTTTTGTATCCTCATTTGTACTATAACATGATTCTTAGGAATTCTATTAACAGTAGAACTCCCAAAAATTGCAAACTATTTTTCCTGCTGCCCAGGCCAAACACAGCCTCAAATACTTTCCCAATCGCATTTGATAATGGCTTGCGTGGAAGCTCTTGGGAATTGTAGCATATCTTGAAGAAAACTTGATTTTTTATCGGTCGTAATCCCCTTGCTGATGTCAATACTCATTGTCTCGAGCACCGGAGCATTGGCAAGGAGGAAGCTTATGAAACACAATTCACATTCCTTACCCACGATTCTAGTCATCTTCACACTTCGGAGATGATTTAGCACACAACCCAAGTGTTTTTGAGCTTCCCACAAGACCACAACTGGTGTAGTGAAAGGTTCTTCTACTGTAGTAAAAACCTGCAGAAGCCCATGAAATCAGCTCTTATTTGGAGTGTTTTTGGAAGCAGAACCTAATTGAAATGCAATTATAGCTCTAATTAAGTGGGAATAACTAAACTGTAATTTCCTCAGCAGTTGTATTGAGGGCCGACGTTCAAATTGCAACTACATAACTTTCAAGTTGGTCTTGAAATAAATGTAACAGCAATTTGAGGATGAAATTCCATCTTTGATTAAATGGAAATTTCACAATTCAGCTCAGTTGCACATCCAAACGCAGCATAAACCATTAATGAAATCAAAATCCAAGAAAATTTTGGACTCACGTCAAACTCAAGCTTTTCTAAGTTAGGGGAGCTTCTCAACATGCAGAGAGTGGTGAAAACCTCCTTCGAATCCATGAAAGATACGTCCATCGAAAGATTCTTCAAGATTCTTCAAATGAAGAAATGGAGTCGGAAGTACATCTGGTATGTTGCCCATGCCCAAAAACTAGGAGTCAATTCAAAATGAGAACATGAGTAGAACTGTTCATTTCCCAAGAATGAGAAATGAATAGAATGTGGCCCGGCCAGTGTGTATTTTGTAGCATTAGCTCCATTTTTCCACATCCTGCAAATAATGGATGAATAAGATAGACGGGTTCTCAGTTTTCACTAGTGGGGCCCATGGGTCAGTGAACTAGACCATTGATCTGTTCTGTCCTACCATTGTTGGACCATCACAAGAATCTCCTTGATGAGACAATTTTAACCATTGGACGATTAGGAAGAGAGATGCAAGGATGGTCTGCATTGACTCAAAAAGTTCCTAATGCAAGTCATTCTAGCATTCTCCATCCATGGTGAGATGCATACACCAATGATCTGGATTACTAAACAATGGGCCCCACTTGCCACTACTTCACAAAGAAGCAGACCACATATCATACAGTTTCTCGTCAGCAAAATATATCCAAGATGGGAATTTGATGATAAATGGTCAGATCCATTATCATCACATTCTCATTAAATCTGTGCATGCATTGCACGCCTCCCATCCATATTTGGTGGACGCGCCTAACAAATCCAAAGCGGATACCATGAGGTACATTTAAACTTACCTGTGGAAAACAATCCTGCAGATTCAGACTCTCAATACGATGTAGACTACCAAAAGCATTGATCAAATTGCAAACTCCACCTTGCTTGAGATGTTCGACGTCATAGGGACCCCATTGCAAATTGATAGCTGCGGTTATGAGTAATGGGCTAGTTTTTATATGAAGAACTTTGAATTTACCCGTAAGGCACAGGTGACAGAGATTCGGAGCATTGATTTTAATACACATCAAGGTTTCTAGATATTCCAATGTCAATGTCTCCAGAAGCGGGTACTTTGAAATCAACCATTCTAGTTGATCATTGGCAATCCAAGAGTGTCTGAGACAGAGGTTCCTAAGACTGTGGAACCCTTCAAATGCAGGAGACGGTTCAATTACGCAAACAGATAGGTTTAGATCACTCAGTTCCTGACAAGAGAAGAGACGAGTGCACTCTGTAGTAATTTTCATCCCACAAATGATTACCAAGGGTGTTGCTTAATCCCATTGTTTAATAGGAAAAGTATCCATGGGTCGATATGATGAGTGTGTCCCTTATAATTAGAGCAAACAAACTTCAGAACCGGGCCGTCGTGGACTAAGAGGACTCTATTGACAATGTCCACCAGGTCCGTTGCACCTTGCTCGAGCCAATCAAAAACAAGATGCGGAATGGAAGCCCATCGGTACCTCCATTTCCTAGACAGGATACTTGTTCTTACTGCATCCCTTAATAGCAAATGCACGAGGATGGCATTGTAAACATCCCTGGGTAGATCACTGATCAAATCTTTGTCGAGATCAGGCCTCCTGTTTCGCAGTGAGTATTTGCCTCTTGTTGCCTTCTGAAATCAAACAAATCAAATTCCAGCCACTAGTAAGTCGCATGAATTATTTCGAGAAAATAAATATCAGTAGTCACCGTGAGTGCGTGCATACGTGCATGTGCGGGGTGTAAATGGGCTGGGATGGGTCAGCCAAGGCCTGTCCAGGGCACACACGCACCCACCTACGCATCCACACACACACACACAACAACAACAACAACAACATCAACATCAACAACAACAACAACAACAACAACAATAACAACAACAACATCAACAACAACAAAAATAACAACAACATTATAAATCAAATGTGGGTAAGCAATGCGATCCATTGCACATTCGATCAACTTTCTCATCAAATGTGGGTAAGCAATGCGATCCATTGCACATTCGATCAACTTTCTCATCAAATGTGGGTAAGCAATGCGATCCATTGCACATTAGATCAACTTTCTCATGGCTCCTCTGACACGTGAGATCTTCTGGGGCCCACTTTTTATCTTCTTTGTTACACGTGTTGAAGTGGGAGACTACATTGTGCCAAGCTTAGATTTCTATTCCTTTGTGACCCATCAAATTATACACAAGTGACGAGTATCTTAATAGATATGCATGAATCTACCAAGTATGTGCGGCTGTACATATAGTTGTATTCATTTTTTTATTTTCAGGGTTAGTACATACACCCCACTGTTAGTACACCCACCCACACTGTTAGTCACACCACAATGTTAGCCACAGCCACTTGGGATTCGATACCAACACCTCAGGTGTTGAAACGAGGTTATCTTCACTCAGTATACCACTTGAGCTATGGATCCGGCTATAGTTGTATTCATATGTATGTATTCTAAAAGCGTAAAGGCTGGAGCCTAGTTGCATCATTAATCTCTGTTTAAATCAGAGGAAGGGTTTCAACCATTTCTAACTATACATTTGCGAGCCACCAAATGAACAGTAAGTATTATCCTTATGTGATTTTTGCATAGTGCCCCCCACTCAGAATGTGGTGCACCAAATGCGACAGTCTGTTTTGGACTAAAGATACGTTAGGCCGCTTCTCAGTAAATTCTTCTACTTCATGCTTTGAAATGGTGGGGAGAAGTCAGGGAAGACAGCTTGTGTGTGGCATTGCGGCGCTATGGCTTGGCACAGGGTAGTCCTTAGCAAAAAAGTTCTAGCTGTTTGGAGGCTATGTCTTCTCACTGGCTTATGGTTGATATGGGGTGAAAGGAATGCCAGATGCTTCCGCAATGTTTGTAGAAGTGGCGAATGGGTAGTTAGTAATGTATGGAATATCGTAGTCGAGTGAGCAGTGGATAAGGAATGGTTGTAAAAGATGTAATCTTCCTTTTCGATCTCTGTTAGCTGCTTTTGCTGTTTCTGTTTATTCTGGCTCTATCTCTACACCTTTTTAGTGAAAGCTCTTGTTATCTTTCAAAAAAATATATAATAATTTTAAAGGAAGAAAATGTACGAGCCCCATATTGGACTGTTAAGGGCCCATATTGGCCCGTTACAGCCCTGTATCGGCCTGTTAGAGGCCTGTTACGGGATTTTTTTTTTTTTTCAAAATAGGTGTTACAGCCCCATATCACAAAAGGGCTCCCATTGTTACGGTTACATACAACATGTTTCTTCTAAGTTTCTAACATAGGGATTGCTAGAAGTAAAATTTGGGAAAAGGAACTAATTGTATGTGAAATACTTCAAGAAGTCATGCAGGGGCATCCTATATTGCTGAATTGAGCACCCACCCTGCATAGATTAGGCACTCAAAATATTTGCATCAATTGACTGTTACCACCTCATCCTACTATAGTATAGCGACGGCTTACTTGTTTCCAATTTCCATAGAATCTCTGTCCTAGCTATTATGATTTCCCTGCTTGCTCTATTTATTCTTATTTATTTTGTCTGGAAATTAACCCTAGCTGTTACTGTTCTTATAGTCTAGTCTTCTTATTTCATCAATTTCCCAAAGTGAATTCTACTGCCGTTATGGCCATTACATAACCATTTCCGAATACCATGATCTCAATATATATGTTTTTTTATCTCTTTTATTTAAAGACAGTAACAAGCCTAGCAATAAGTGACCAAACCGTTGTAGCAGTTACAAGCCACATATGGACACATGAGCAATCTAACTAATCCATGCGGACTGTCCATTGGATCCAGCACACACATCATAGACCACCATTGATTTGATGATCCTGTCCATCTATTTTATAGCCATGAATTTTCCTACCCATAGATGGGATGGTTAGGATGATCTCATCAAAGTGGTTATTTGCAAACATAAGCAATCCATGATGGGCCCCAAAAGAATAGATGGTTCAAACTGCTGAGTGGACCAATCTTCCCATAAAATCCCCCACCATCCATTTTATAGCACGATAGTTGGATGGCTAGCATCATCCAATCTATACGATAAGATGGTTGGTGGCCCATGAAGAACGGGTTAGACAAATTGGAGAGCCCAGATTGATTGATTAGACTGTCCAATGTCCACTCATCATGCAAGCAAAGAGAGTTAGAGAGAGAGAGAGAGAGAGAGAGAGAGAGAGAGAGAGAGAGAGAGAGAGTTCCTAATTCTCTCTCTCTCTCTCTCTCTCTCTCTCTCTCTCTCTCTCTCTCTCATCTCTTAATTTCTTTAGTCTCTTAACTCTCTTACTCTCTTATTCTCTCTCACACTCTATTACTCTCATTCTTTCGGAAAATAACATCAATAAAATTTATATGGTTTTTTTTTTTTTTTCACATTTTCAGCATATGCATTCATTTAAGTAGTTGTTAGTTGACTTGTTATAATCTAATAAAACTATAATAAAAAAAAATCCTCTACACTTGTCTTTTTTTACATAAATTTTCATTTTTCCTTGAATTTTTAGAGTTTCATTGTTTTCAAAAAAAAAAAGAAAAAAAAAAGAGATAAAAATAAAAATAAAAAATTGTTTGAGGGGTTGTGCCCTCACATAAGCGCACAGCCCTTGTGGGTCGCACAAGATCACTTATGCCATTTGACAACATTGCTCGTGATTAAACTTAATGAATCTCATACACTATCATGACTTACCTACGTTTAGAGTAAGTCATGTTGATCACTATTGATGTCATCCCTATAGACTCAATGGTCAAGATTAGAGGCATCTCAATCAAACTATTCAATAACAATAACAGTGGCCATAACAGTCAGCAACCTTATGGTTGTTACGACATGGGCCATAATGGGCGTTATGGCCCTATAATGGTCAGTGTGAAGGTTAAGTTCAAGAAAGGTATGATTTTCTCCTTGGGGGACGGGGAGAAGATCCGTTTCTGAGAAGATGCATGGAGGGCGACGTGCCTCTTCATGTTAGATTCCCAGTTATTACTCACCCAGCTCCGGATCACTATGTCATAGTTGATAGGTCATAGGTGTTGTGATCCATGTACTGGGTCGGTTGTGTGGACTCCGGCTTGTCTCCATTTCCTCTAGGATGATGAGGTGGCTGGGTATGTTGCTTTGTTGGAGCGTTTGCATCTTTGTAGGCCGTCGGTTGGTGAAAGCGACAGTCTGTTTTGGACTAAAGATATGTTAGGCCGCTTCTCAGTAAATTCTTCTACTTCATGCTTTGAAATGGTGGGGAGAAGTCAGGGAAGACGGCTTGTGTGTGGCATTGCGGCGCTATGGCTTGGCATGGGGTAGTCCTTAGCAAAAAAGTTCTAGCTGTTTGGAGGCTATGTCTTCTCGCTGGCTTATGGTTGATATGGGGTGAAAGGAATGCCAGATGCTTCCGCAATGTTTGTAGAAGTGGCGAATGGGTAGTTAGTAATGTATGGAATATCGTAGTCGAGTGGGCAGTGGATAAGTAATGGTTGTAAAAGATGTAATCTTCCTTTTCGAACTCTGTTAGCTGCTTTGGCTGTTTTTGTTTATTCTGGCTCTATCTCTACACCTTTTCAGTGAAAGCTCTTGTTATCTTTCAAAAAAATATATAATAATTTTAAAGGAAGAAAATGTACGAGCCCTATATTCGACCGTTAAGGGCCCATATTGGCCCATTACAGCCTGTATCGGCCTGTTAGAGGCCCATTATGGGATCCTTTTTTTTTTTTTTTTCAAAATGGGTGTTACAGCCCCATATCACATAAGGGCTCCCATTGTTACCGTTACATACAACATGTTTCAAGTTTCTAACATAGGAATTGCTAAAAGTAAAATTTGGGAAAAGGAACTAATTGTATGTGAAATACTTCAAGAAGTCATGCAGGGGCATCCTATATTACTGAATTGAGCACCCACGCTGCATAGATTAGGCACTCAAAATATTTGCATCAATTGACCATTACCACTTCATCCTACTATAGTATAGCGATGGCTTTCTTGTTTCCAATTTCCATAGAATCTCTCTCCTAGCTATAAATGATTTCCCTGCTTGCTGTATTTATTCTTATTTATTTTGTCTGGAAATTAATCCTAGCTGTTACTGTTCTTATAGTCTAGTCTTCTTATTTCATCAATTTCCCAAAGTGAATTCTACTGCCATTATAGCCATTACATAACCATTTCAGAATACCATGATCTCAATATATATGTTTCAATCTCTATTATTTAAAGACAGTGAAGAGCCTAGCAATAAGTGACCGCACCCTTGTAGCATTTACAAGCCCCATATGGACACATGGGGAATCTAACTAATCCATCCGGACTGTCCATTGGATCCAGCAAGCACATCATAGACCACCATTGATTGGACGATCCTGTCCATCTATTTTATAGCCATGAATTTTCATACCCATGGATGGGATGGTTAGGATGATCTCATCAAAGTGGTTATTTGCAGACATAACCAATACATGATGGGCCCCAAAAGAATAGATGGTTAAAACTGCTGAGTGGACCAATCTTCCCATAAAATCCCCCACCATCCATTTTATAGCACGCTAGTTGGATGGCTAGCATCATCCAATCTATACGATAAGATGCTTGGTGGCCCATGAAGAATGGGGTAGACAAATTGGAGAGCCCGGATTGATTGATTAGACTGTCCACTCATCATGCAATCAAAGAGAGTGAAAGAGAAAAAGAGAGAGTACCATGACCTTGTGAGTCATTGTTACTGTGACTACTTTCCTTCTGGTCTTCCTCTTTGTGAAGACTCACAGAAATTCCTGAGTGGGTGAGTGTTGTGGGACTGGAATCGTCTACAAGTTGAGGCGTACCATGTTGTATATGTAAATCCAGTCTGTACATCAGATGAGAATCCTTATTTAAACCGTAGATACAAAAGATCATCATAAAAAATAACTTGAGTGGGACTAAAACCTGTAAGGTCGAGTTTTGGGGTAGGAGATTCAGCTGTAAGTCAGGAAAGTTCATGGGGTTGGGGTGAGAATTCACTTACAGGCCCAACGTTCTGATTTTTGAAATGAGGGAAATTGGGAGAAAACGCACCCACAACCGCCATCACAGCACCTCTCTCTCTCTCTCTCTCTCTCTCTCTCTCTCGAGGCTGGGCGTTGGTAGGGTTTTTGCAAGTGATTTTTTTTTTTTTCTTTTTCTTGCATTTGATCTGGGAGATGGGTTATTCTGATTAAATTCTTTGGGGCCCACCGTGAATGTTATTTGTCGTAATCCACGCCGTCCATCGGTTTTTTTCAGATCATTTTACTGGATAAGCCCAAAACTGAAACATATACAAGCTCAAGTGGACCACACCACAGGAAACGGTGGCGATGACGACGTTCACCGTTGAAACATTTCTAGGGCCCACAATGATGTTTACTTGTCATCCAACCTGTTGATAAGGTCAACAGACATGGATGAAGGGAGAAATAACAAATATCAGCTTGATCCAAAACTCATGTGACCCCAAGAAGTTTTCAACGGCTGGTGTTCAATTCACATTGTTTTCTGTGATGTGGTCCACTTGAGCTATGTTTGAATTTTAGTTTCATAACCTAAAATGATCGGGTAAAACAGATGGACGGCCTGGATAAGACACATACTCAGTACGCAACAGTGTACTGAGTTACTCAGAACGCAATCTGCTTCCTTCATCCGGCCTCAACCGCGGCGACCTGTTACAGTGTAACCTGTGGACACTGATTGATTGCCAATTGGTTGCCAATCTGAACGTGGGGCCCACCTTGATATATGTATTGCATATCCACGCCATCCGTCCATTTTGCCAGCTCATTTTAGGGCATGATGCGAAAAATGAAGCAGACCCAAATCTCAGTTGCACCACACCAAAATGAAAAATGGAGGCGGGGCAGGACGCAAAATTTCCATAGGAATCAGATGATCCTAGCCACTAATGGGAGGACTTTTGATAATCATAAATGGGTGGTTGGAAAGAAGTCCAAGTAATTTCAACATTCAACAGGGAACATTCCATTATCAGCAGCTAAGATAGTTTGATTAATGGTGAATGGCCCATCCATGGTAGGTCCTGGCAGATGAATAGTCACGATTTAATACATGTTTCTCATATTAGGAGTAAATCCCACACGCTTGAATGCCCCAGACCCATACATACTCACATGATTGGGAGGGAATAGATTGACTTTCAACTAATTCTTGTAGAGTAATGCACCTACTTGCATTCATATAGATGGGTAATCTAACCAATCGATCTGAACCGTCCATTGCATCCAGCCACATATCTTACACCACAATCTAAAAACCATATTGATCATATCCTATCCATTTGAAAGGTTGACCTTCTCTTTTAGAGGCAATTGCCATGGTTGGGATGGTTAGGATGATCTTATCACAGCAATTCTTTGGAACCACAAGCAACCCATGGTGGCCCCCCACTACATGTACGGTTGAAAATGCTAGCTTAATATAAAAGGGCTGGAGAAAGATATTGATCTTCTCTGTCCTACATTATAACAGTCAGCGATCTTTCCAAAAAAATCAGAGGTTAGGATTGTTCGTCCAATCTGATTTTTGGTACTCCGACTAAAAGACCATGAACCCCAATGTAGTCAGTTTAATTTGAACAATGCATGCCACGTATATACATCATCTGCGTATCAAGCGTCATATGCATCTGGAGTATCAAATAGACAGACACTGTTTCAACGGGATCATGGGATCCAAAGCAAAAAATAGGCGTTTTGATGCGTAAAAAACGTGAATAGTGTCCATGATGCTACCCGTCTAGACTGTTGATCTCAAGGGACCCACTTGAGATGGGAGGGTGATCTAAACTCTTCCATGATGGATGGTTCAAAGATTCGTCATTTCTTTTTAATTGTCCATTTGCTTTAACACAGAGGCCCCTCTGATGAATGGACCAGTCCAAATGGATGGTTCAAAGATTCGTTAATTCTTTTTAATTGTCCATTTATTTTGAACACAGAGGCCCCTCTGATGAATGGACCAGCCGCATTTTGGGACAAGGCCATCTACATGAAGGGACCCACCAAATGAACTGCTTGGATCTACATTT
Source organism: Liriodendron chinense (assembly GCA_003013855.2). NCBI lineage: Eukaryota > Viridiplantae > Streptophyta > Magnoliopsida > Magnoliales > Magnoliaceae > Liriodendron > Liriodendron chinense. Next base: position 6,753,864 of record PVNU02000072.1, read on the forward strand.
GTGGTGGCGTGTAGATGGGCTGCGCTGTACATGCCTATGATTATCAGCATTTCTTTTGATATGTAAAAGCTAAATCAAAGCATTGTTATAATTTCATGATTTGTTTTAAAAATTCTATTGGAATTTGTTTTCCACAAAATCAATGCAGAGATGGAATATTCTTTTTCCACCGACAAGAAACTTGCGGCCTGTTTGGTCCCCCTAGATTAATGGTATGGAATTGCATTAGATGGAACACATATCATATAATTTCTCATCCACAAAATATACCCAAGATGAGAATTCGATGATAACTGGTCAGACCCATTATCATCCCATTCTCATTAAATCTGTGGATGCATGCCTCCTGTCCAGATTTGGAGGGCACTCCTAACAAATCCAAAGTGGGTACCATGCGGTACATTAAAAATTACCTACCTGTGGAAAATAATTCAGCAGATTCAGGCTCTCAATACGATGTAGACTACCAAGAACCTTGATCAAATTGCAAACTCCACCCTGCTTGAGATGTTCAAAGTCATAGGCACTGCACGGCGATTTGATAGCTGCGGTTATAAGTAATGGGCTATTTGTTATACCAAGGACATCAAAATCGCCAATAATGCACAGATGACGGAGATTCAGAGCATTGATTTTAATACGAATAAAGATTTGGAAATTTTCTAATGTCAATGTCTCCAAAAGCGGGCACTTGGAAATCAACCATTCTAGTTGATCATCGTTAATCACAAAGCGTCTGAGACACAGGTTCCTAAGACTGGAACCCTTCAAATGAAGGAGGTGGTTTGATTATGCAACCAGATAGATCTAAATCACTCAGTTCCTGACAAGAGAAGAGACAAGAGTGCACTATGTAAATATTTCCGTCCCACATAACAGCAGCAGGGTGAATTGCTTAATCTTCTTTGATAGGAAAAGTATCCATCGGTCTATATGATGACCGCTTCCCTCATAATAAGAGCAGACAAACTTGTGAACCGGGCCGTCGTGGACTAAGATGACTCCATTGACAATGTCCACCATCTCAAGGTCTGTTCCATTTTGCTGGATGCAATCAAATGCAAGATGTGGAATGGAAGCCCATCTATACCTCCATTTCCTTGACAAGATGCTCGTTCTTACTGCGTCCCTTATCGGCAAATGCACGAGGATGGCATTGTAAACATCCCTAGGTAGATCACTGATCAAATCTAAGTCTAGATCAGGCTTCCTGTTTCGCAGTGAGAATTTGTCACTTCTTGCCTTCTGAAATCAAACATCCAGCCACTGGTAAATTGCATGAATTATTTCGAGAAACCAAATATCTGTAGTTAGAGTGAGTGCATGCGTGCGTGCATGTGCATGTTTGTGAGCACGCATGTGCATAAGGGTGTAAATGGACTGGGATGGGCCAGCCAAGGCCTGTCCAAGGCGGTCCAGTGATAATTCTAGACCATACTTTCCTACCAGGTTTGTATCATGTTACACTACTGTAATTTAGTTGCAAAATCTATGAATGGCAGGTAACAGGGGATAAGAAAAAAGAAAAAAGAAAGAAAAAAAAACTCTCTAGCCTTCTTGTGTGTGTGTGTTGAAAGGTAACATGAGCTCAAACTCATGACCTCAATATATATATGGGTGATCAACACGATCCATTGCATATTCAATCAACTTTCTCATGGCTCCTCTGATACGTGAGATCTTGTAGGGCCCACTTTATATCTTTTTCATTACACTTGTGTTGAAGTGGGAGAATGTTGGGCAAATGTTCCTATCACAAAATGTTGGGCAAATGTTCCTATCACATAAGTGATGATGGGCCCAAGTGGTCATTTTACTTTTTTATTTTTTTGAAATATGACTGAATTTTATTAAAAGCAAAAGGAAAAGAGACAAAACACTACGAGAGGGGATGCCAAGATGGCTACCCAAAGCTACCCAAGGAAACACAAGTTACAATCCTTCAACAAGGTGCGGCCTTGTGAGTCATTGTTACTGTGAATACTGTCCTTCTGGTCTTCCTCGTTGTGAATACTCACAGAAATTCCTGAGTGGGTGAGTGTTGTGGGACTGGAATCGTCTACAAGGTGCGGCGCACCATGTTGTATATGTAAATCCAGTCTGTAGATCAGATGAGAAGCCTTATTTAAGCCGTAGATACAAAAGATCATCATCATAAATAACTTGGGTGGACACACCAATGGTAACAATGTAAAATTGCAACTAAAACCTGTAAGGTCGTGTTTGGGAGACGAAATTCACCTGTAAGTCAGGAAATTTCATGGGGCTGAGGTGAGAAGACACTTACAGCCCAACGTCCTGATTTTTGAAAAGAGAGAGGGAGAAAACGCACCAACAACCGCCATTACAGCACCTCTCTCTCTCGGCTGGGCATTGGTAGGGTTTTGAAATGAACCTTTTTTTTTTCTTTTTTTTTCTTGCATTTGATCCGGGGAAATGGATTTTGCTGAATAAACCTTTTGGGGCCCACTGTGAATGTATGTGTTTTATCCACGCCGTCCATCCGTTTTTTTCCGAATCATTTTAGGGGATGGGCCCACAACTGAAACATATCCAAAGCTCAAGTGGACCACACCACAGGAAACGGTGGGATGACGACGTCCACCGTTGAAACCTTTCTAGGCCCCACAATGATGTTTAGTTGTCATCCAATCTATCCATAAGGTCACACGAACATGGATGAAAGCCAAAAGAAAAAGCAAATACCAGCTTGATACAAAACTTATGTGGCCCTAAGAAATTTTCAACGGTGTGGTCCACTTGAGCTATGCTTGAATTTTAAGCACAGGTACTCAAATGAGGGGGTAAAACAGATGGACGGCGTTGATAAGAAACATACGTTTAGGTGGCCCAAGCATAATGAGTCGGTATGCAATCGGCTTCGTTGATCCGACCGCAGCCGTGATGTATGTAACATATCCAAAACTAAGGAAGATCCAAAACTCAAGTGGGCCACACGACAGGAAATAGTGTGGAGGGAAATGCCAACCATAACCTCTTTTATGGCCCACCATGATGTTTATATACCATCCAAGAAGAGGTATAATTGATTAGATGATTTCCATAAATTATACTTTATTTTCTTCCTCTCTTACTGAAACTAATGCCATTTTTCTCTCTTTTAAACGCTTCTTCTCTTAATTTTAAACGAAATGATCAATCGAAGACTGTCGAAGTTGCTATAACGTATTCATTATATCTTATCAAACTTCGTGAACCATGCAAAAGAGAGAGAGAGAGAGAGAGAGAGAGAGAGAGTAAATAACATGCTAAAATCAATGAGAAACCATTAGACAAAAACAAAAGACAGATAAAAACAAATACGTTGCACTCCCATTTTATTCAAACATTTACGCAAGTAAAGAACTATATGTCTGGACACACTACATATCACTGAGGGAGTTTATTGTAAGGGATCATATGCTCTAGTTTTTATTTCCAAACTGCGATTGGAGATAATCAACTACGTTCTTCTCAACTTGGAATGCCTTGGCAAGAACATCGTCTGAGATGGGGGGATTCGATCCAAACACAGCATTCGCAATGGTGATGACTCCGGGGTTCTGGCTGCTCAGTCCTGCAATGGCAATGGCATTGGTGTTGCCGATGTTGAACTGGAAGTGAATGAGGCCTATTGGGAAGACAAACACATCACCCTTCTGAAGGGTCTTTGCTATCAGGCGATTGTCAGTGTTGGAAGTGACAAATCCGACGTAGAGGGTGCCTTCCAATACCGTTAGGATCTCTGTAGCCCGTGGGTGCGTGTGGGGTGGATTGAGACCATAGGGTGCAAAGTCTATCCGAGCCAGGGAGATGCCAAGGGTGTTGAGTCCTGGTATCCGGGCTACATTCACTAGGGTCACATTGGACCCAACCTTGTTATTCGTGTCGCCTGGTTTGTCCAGTCCCATGAATGAGAAATCTTCGGCTTGAACTTCCTTTGGGTCCTTGCATACAAATCCATTCACCAATACTGCCATCACATAACACAAAAGAGATTGTAAGCATCATATTCTTTCAAGACCTATTAAACCAACATAAATAGAAGATACTGGACAATAAGGTATATAGGTGGTGTGGCCCACTCATCATGTCAATACTTTTAAGTGGATTGCATTTACATTAAATATTTTTCGCATTGATGCAATTACTTGATTCTCAATGGAGTGAACATACCTGGGTTGTTCGGATCAGCGACGCAGAAATCCTGTAAAGGGCTTGACTCGAATGCAGAGGCAAGTGAGAAACTAAATGCAAGGAATGCTAGGAGAAGAAACCCAGTGGCCATATTGAAAATTATCTCTGGTTATGTGTATATATGTATGCTAGGAAACCCTAAATCTTATAATGAGGATTGTTTTTTGGCTGTGGGTTTTGTAAGAAGATTAAGCTAGCATTTATAGAGTTACGGAAATGTTTATCACTGAAATGGTCTTATTACTTTGGAAGCAGTTAAGGTTTATTTATTGTTATTTTTTCAAATCCATGACTTCTTCCTGATCTGCGTAGAAGGAGTTGGTTGAGTCAGTTGCTTGTAGAAAATATAATCTTTTGTTTACTAAGGCTGGATTTCATATATGTTAACCACTCCGATTTGTCTATGATAAGCTCGGTCGTGCTGTGACCTCTCATGGTATGGTCGAGAATGGGTCCTGGTATTGCTTGGGAGAGGATTAGGTGTTACATGTTAGTGGGTGTTACCCTGACTGTATGGGGCCTACCTTGATGAATGTCTTGTATATCCACGCCGTCCGTCTGTTTTTTCATCTCATTTTAGGATTTAATTCCAAAACTTAAGCAGATCCAAATCTCAGGTGGATCACACCACTGGAAGCTCTTCTAATTGACCATTAAAAACTTATTGTAGACCATCAAATTTTTTCGATCTAGCTGAATTTTGTATTTTCCCTTCATCAAGGTCTGTTTGACCTTATCAACAGGCTGGATGGGAGATAAACATTACATTATGCCCTAGGTTCGCCCTAGGTAGTTTTTAATGGTGGGTATTCAATCGCCACTGTTTCCTGCGGTGTGGTCCACCTGAGAATTGGATCTGATTAAATTTTGGGAACATATCCTATAATGATCTGGAAAAATGGATGGTCGGAGTGGATATGAAACACATTCATCACGGTGTGCCCCATGGTCTGAGTAACTCGCACTAACGTTTTAGGGGTAACACCTAATCTGCACCTGTATGGCCTCTCTGCTGATCACTGTTCAAGAGATTTCCGTAATCGCATGACTATACGAAGCATTCAATCCAAGATAAAATAATAATAATAATAATAATAACAACCAAAGTAGAGGTAGAGGCAATGGTGGGCCATCTACTTGGTTACAGTTGAGTATGTGATGTCTACATGTAATTAATCGTCCGGTTTATATGAACTGTCCACCTAATGTCGTGTCGGGCGCCATGGCTGAGAAATGGGCCACTAATGTGGATGGCCCATGGGTCAATAATCACACCAATCAGACAATCCTACCCGTCGGTTTCCGGCACCTCTCTAACCCCGATGTACGTGGCCCGACCTATGTGACTCACCATCATTAAAAGGTTATTTAGATTTGAGATTTTTTAATATTAATGCTTCAGGCCATATCTTACGTATCATCAGCTCAGGTGTTGAGTTCGACCCTTGCGAGCAGAACGCTTCACTTATTATTTGGTAGAAGAAGGGAGCATTTTCCACACCAGTAGGATCAACCATCGATTCATCTGCTCTCATTCAAGGGAGGAGATCGGGTGTTGTGTTTCCTTGACCGTGGGGCCCATCTTGATGTATGCGTTGTATATCCACCACCTCTATTGTCCAGCTCATTTTAGGGCATGGTCTAAAAAAATGAAGCAGATCTAAATCTCAAGTGGAACACACTGCATGAAAAAGTGGTGATTGGCCATTAAAAACTACCTGTGGGCCACAAAATTTTTGGACCAGGATGATATTTGTGTCTTCTCTTCATCTAGGTTTGTGTGACCCTATCAACAGGTTGGACAAAAATGAAATATTCTGATAGGCCCCAAGAAGTTTTTAATGATGGCTTTACTTTTGAGACCATGCCCTAAAATGAGCTGGAAAACTGATGGATGGCATCGAACACATACATCAAGGTGAGCCCCACGGTCAGGGAAACACCCACTACAGTGACACCGAGCAACACCTGATCCATTCCCCTCGTTCACCTGGTAGGTAGTAATTTATTTATGGGGGAGCACTGATGGGGTTTTCCTCCTCAGTCAGAGGAGAGGGGAAGTGCACCTGGGTGTGGTCAGGCGCCCGGACCAGATATGGTCAGGTGACCGAAATTGGCCCAGAAAATGGGTGTTGGCACTAAACTATTTTCACATCAGCCCAGCACCCGACGGTCTGGTGACCGGGCGCTCGGTGCCCTGGTCGGGCGCCCAACCATGTTGGTCCGGGCGCCCGAAATTGATATTTTATTCATGTTTTCTCTCTGGATGTTTTTGGGCCTGGCCGGGCTCCCAACGGTCTGGTAATCGGGCGCCCGATCTGGCGCGGACTGCTTATACGCAGTTTCTTATTTGGGCTCTAATTCCTCCATTTTCGTACTTAAGGAGCTCCAAAATGGGATTAGGGAATCCCATTCAGTGGTTTACATGTCCAAGGAGAGAAAGAGAGAAAAAGAGGAAGAGAGAAAGAGAAGAGAGAGAAAGAGGAAGCTTGTAGAAGGGAGAAGTTGCTTGAAGAGGAGTTCTTCTGCGCAATCGTCGTCTTAGCGCTTCTACGTCATCAGGATCGGTGAGATCGCTCTACTTTTGCTATTCTCTCATTGTTTATCCACTCCTACGTGTTCTAACTGGACCATATGGAAGGCTGAGATGGAGGACTTGCTTTATTGCAAGGACTTATATGCTTCAATTCTAGGCGTATCGGCGAAGACAAAGGATATGTCAGATGATGATTGGAAGAAATTAGACCGGAAGGCAGTGAGGTTTATTAGATAATGGTTGGATGATTCGATTTTCCACCATGTGTCTACAGAGACCTCAGCCGCTAGCCTACGGCAGAAATTGCAAGAGCTATATGAGAGGAAGACATCCGGCAATAAGATATTCCTGATAAGACGACTTGTGAATCTCAAGTTCAAAGATGGTGGTTCTATGGCTGAACACATGAATGAGATCAGCAACATTGTGAACCAGCTCTCTGCCATGAAGATGGTCCTGGATGATGAACTTCAGGCTTTGCTACTGCTTAGCTCATTGCCTGACAGTTGGGAGACATTGGTGGTGTCTCTGAGTAACTCCGCGCCAGACGGAAAGGTATCCATGGATCAGGTAACAAGCTGTCTCTTCAATGAGGAGACAAGGAGGAAGTCTCTAGAGCCTGCTCAACAAGAGGCCCTTGTGACACAAGATCGGGGGAGATGAAAGAATAGAAAGGCCGGAAAGGCCCGAGATAAATCAAGAGGCAAGTTAGTTGCCGGGAAAGATGTTGAATGCTTGAATTGTGGCAAGAAGGGTCACTCCAAGCATGAATGTTACAAGAAGAAGAGTGACAAGAAGGGTAAAGGAAAGGAGAAGGAAGATGAATCAGATTCTACTGCGGTCGCCTCAGATGGTGACGTTGTTGTTATTCTTTCGGCAGATCACAATATTTGTCTCATGGCTTCGAGTCAGGACACCGACTGGGTGATAGACTTGGGAGCCTTGTTTCATGCGATTCCACGCAGAGATTTCTTCATAAGCTACAAGTCAGGTGACTATGGGACAGTGAAGATGGAAAATTCTGGTGTTTCGAAGATCGTAGGAGTCGGTGATATTTGTTTGAAGACCGATGTGGGCTGCACATTGGTTCTCAGGGATGTGAGACACATTCCAGACCTTCCCCTCAACTTGATGTCGACGGGAAGGCTGGATGATGATGTCTATGAAAGCCGGTTTGTTGGTGGGCGTTGGAAGCTCATCAATGGTTCGTTGATTGCTACTAGAGGAAAGAAGTGTTGCACTCTTTACAAGGCAAGTGTCAGTGTATGCAAGGGTGGATTGAACACAGCGGAAGATTCAGCTACTGAAGTGTGGCACAGGCGTCTAGGCCACATGAGTGAAAAAGGGCTTCAGCTACTGGCGAAGAAGCAGCTCCTTCCAGACGTGACAGGTATGCCTCTCAAAACCTGTATTAACTGTTTATCTTGAAAACAGCATAGAGTTTCTTTTGTTAAAACACTTCTCATACTAATAAAGTATATGCATTAGATTTGGTTTACTCTGATGTTTGTGGTCCTATGAAGATAAAAACCTTGGGTGAGGTATTGTATTTTGTCACTTTTATAGATGATGCATCTAGGAGGGTTTGGGTGTATGCTTTAAAATTCAAGAACGAGGTCTTTGGTGTGTTTAAACTGTTTCATGCTATGGTCGAGAGAGAGACAGGAAAACCATTGAAGTGCATCGGCACTGACAATGGTAGTGAATACATAGGTGACTTCCACGAGTATTGCAAGTCACTAGGTATACGGCATGAACAGACAGTTCCCAAGACCCCCCAGCATAATGGTGTGGTTGAGCGAATGAATCGCACTATTGTAGAGAGAATCAGATGCATGTTATCCCATGCAAAGTTGCCCAAGATGTTCTGGGGAGAAGCAATGCACACGGCGGTGTATTTGATAAACAGGTCTCCATCAACCCCGTTGAATGGAGAAGTACCTGAGAAGGTGTGGACTGGACGTGATCCATCGTAGAATCATCTCAGGGTGTTTGGATGTAGGGCATCCGTTCACGTACCAAAGGACGAGAGGTCCAAGCTCAATATGAAGATCAGGCAGTGTGTATTCTTAGGGTACGGTGATGAAAAGTTCGGTTACAGGTTGTGAGATCCGACCGAGAAGAAGCTCGTCAGGAGCAGAGATGTGGTTTTCATTGAAGATCAGTGCATAGAGGATATTGAAAAGCCAGAGAAGACCCAACCCAGTTCAGGCGAACTGGAGGACATGAATCTGGTTACTCCTACCGTGGTGCCTGATGACGGGGGAGTACAACAAGGTGTAGAGGATAAGGGAGTCTCTACAGAAGATGGATAGAGGGAGCAGCCCCAACTTGATCCACCCGTTGGGCTACAAGTGAGGAGGATATCAAGGGATAAACATCCATCCAAGAAGTACTCACCGCATGAGTACATTATACTCACTGATGGGGGAGAGCCAGAAGATTATTCTGAGGCTCTAGCCGACGAGCATTGGGGGGAGTGGTTGAAAGCTATGCAAGAGGAGATAGAATCCTTGCATAAGAACCACACCTATGACATGGTGAAATTGCCTAAGGGCAAGAAAGCTCTGAGCAACAAGTGAGTATTCAGAATGAAGAATGAACAGAAGAATTTATAGACATGGTACAAGGCCAGACTTGTGGTGAAAAGGGTTTGGTCAGAGAAAAGGAATAGACTTCGAGGAGATATTCTCACCAGTGGTGAAGGTGACATCCATATGGGTGTTGCTTGGATTAGCGGCTAGCATGGATCTGGAGATAGATCAGTTAGATGTCAAAACTGCTTTCCTTCATGGTGGCCTAGAAGAAGAGATCTACATGCGCCAACCAGAGGGGTTCGAAGTCAAGGGCAAAGAGCATATGGTGTGTAGGCTTATGAAGAGCTTGTATGGGCTGAAGCAAGCTCCTAGGCAATGATACAAGAAGTTCGACTCGTTCATGTTGAAGCATGTATATGACAGAACGGAGTTGGACCACTGTGTGTCACACGCAAGTTCTTAGACGGTGATTTCTTAGTTCTGCTATTGTACGTTGATGACATGCTCATCATGGGAAAAGACATCAAGAAGATTGACAGGTTGAAACAGGAGTTGGGCAAGTCTTTTGCGATGAAAGACTTGGGCCCGGCAAAACAGATTCTAGGAATGGAGATAACCCATGACAGAAACAGCAGGAAGCTTTGGTTGTTACCAGAGTGGTACATTGAGAAAGTCCTAGAGTGGTTCAACATGAATGCAGTGAATCCGGTCAGTACTCCACTGGATAGTCACTTCAAATTGAGTGACAAGCAGTGTCCCAAGACGAAGGTGGAAGTGGAAGAGATGCAGAAGATACCCTACGCGTCAGCAGTAGGAAGTTTGATGTATGCTATGGTGTGTACGCGCCCAGACATAGCATATGCGGTTGGGGTTGTCAGCCGGTATCTTGCCAATCCTGGCAAGGAACATTGGGTAGTGGTGAAGTGGATACTATCTGAGAGGCTCATCCAGGTTGAGCCTATGCTATGGTGACGGAAAACCTGTGTTAGATGGCTATATAGATGCAGATATAGCAGGTGACATAGACTCCAGGAAGTCTACATCGGGGTTCATGTTCACGTTTGCAGGGGGAGCGGTCTCTTGGCAGAGCAAGCTACAGAAGGTCGTAGCATTGTCGACGACAGAGGCCGAGTACATTGCGGTCACAGAAGCATGCAAAGAGATGCTTTGGATGAAGAGGTTCCTACAGGAACTCAGCCTGAAGCAAGAGGAACACGTGGTCTATTGCGATAGCCAAAGTGCTATACACTTGAGCAAGAATCCAAGTCAGCATTCCAAGTCGAAGCACATAGAGATTCGGTATCACTGGATCAGGGATACTTTGGAACAGAAGGTGTTACAGCTTGAGAAGGTCCATACGGACGATAACGGGTCAGACATGATGACCAAGCCTTTGCTCAAGGGCAAGTTTGAGGTTTGTAGAAACCTGGCTGGCCTAAAGAAGATGAATCTCTCCTGAGTCGGAAAGGGAGAGATTTGATGGGATTTTCCTCCTCAGTCAGAGGAGAGAGGAAGTGCACCTAGGTGTGGTCGGGTGCCCGGACCAGATATGGCCGGGCGACCGAAATTGGCCCAGAAAATGGGTGTTAGCGCTAGACTATTTTCACATCAGCTGGGCGCCCGACGGCCTGGTGACCGGGCGCTCGGTGCCTTGATCGGGCACCCGACCCTATTGGTCTGGGCACCCGAAATTGGTGTTTTATTCATGTTTTCTCGCTGGATGTTTTTGGGTCTGGCTGGGCGCCTGACGGTCTGGTGACCAGGCGCCCGACCCGGCGCGGACTGTTTATACGCAGTTTCCTATTGGGGCTCTAATTCCTCCATTTTCGTACTTAAGGAGTTCCAAAACGGGATTAGGGAATCCCATTGAGTGGTTTACACGTCCAAGGTGAGAAAGAGAGAAAAAGAGGAAGAGAGAAAGAGAAAAGAGAGAAAAAGGAAGCATGTGGAAGGGAGAAGTTGCTTGAAGAGGAGTTCTTCCGCGCAACTGTCGTCTCAGCGCTTCTACGTCCTCGGGATCGATGAGATCGCTCTACTTTTGCTATTCTCTTATTGTTTATCTACGTGAGCGAGGAAGGTTTGATCCAAGCGGTGTGTGCTTGAGATCGGTTGTAATAGTTCCCTGAGATAGTGGATTGTTGATTTGGACTAGGTTCCGTGGTTTTTACCTCTTTTGAGGGTTTTCCACGTAAAACTCCTTGTGTCATGTGGTTGATGTTTATTCTTGATTATTGCATTATCATAGTCCATAATTCTAGTGCATTGGGGGGCGAGATCTGAAGGTTTGTGTGAAACGCACCCAACAAGCACGCAGGCGCCTACCTATGATCATGGTGGCCTTGGACAGAAGGCGTCCACTACTAATTGCACGCGGCCCCAAGACCAGAGATATTCAAATAATTAAGGGCCCCATTTTTGTAAAGCTCTTTCCAGGGGTCATTCCCACCTAGATAAACTAAAATCACAAAAATATTAGCTTTATGGAAAACTTCTATACCCCAATTTAACAGTGGGTGTTCAATCCCAGGGTTTCTTGTCATGTGGCCCACTTGAGTTTTGGATCTGCCTCAATTTTGGCCTGATGTCCTAAAATGAGGTGGAAAACGGATGGATGGAGTGGATTTCTCACAAACATCATGGTGGGTTGCACCTGCATCATGCATGGTGGGCTTTCATATCATCATGGTGGATTTCTCACAGACACATGCACCACAATAAGACACATGCACCACAATAAGAGGATCATCCGATCCGTGCTCCATTGGCCATCTACCATCAGTTGGCAATTTTGGACCACTAGATCATGAGCACCGATGGTATACTAAAATGAAAGCATGAACATGAAGTAGCCTCCTGCCTAGCATTGTAAAATACCTGTTTTTCACATTAGTGCTTCTGTGGGTCCCATTTGTGGGTCTTCCAAGGTGGTCAATGGCCTGGGCTGGGGTCGGCTTCGGCCTGAATTTTAAACTAAGGGCTTGTTTGGCATTTCTACTCTAAATTAATAAGAATTTTTAAAATAAGAGCTAATTTAATAAGTCTTTTTTTGTTCTAGCTCTGTTTTAAGCTTGTTTGGTAAAATCTCAAAAAAAAAAAAAAAAAAAAAGCTCTTATTTAAAATAAACATGTTTCATAAAACTTTCAAATAAGAGCTTTTTTTAAGGGTAGTTGATGTCATTTTTAAAGATTACAACAACTTTTATATAAGACCAATTTAAATGGTTGTTTTGGTGGACCGTCCATCATGTGGGGCCCAACATCATTCCTAATTGTTCTTTATATGGGGCCCCTCAATGTTTACTACCCATCACCCATGACATGGACTCCACATTTGATGTATCCATAGTGTGAGCCATACTTTTGAAGTGGATTGTCCATCATGTGGGGCCCACTTTTGATTTCCATCATTCATCATGTGGGGTCCACCTTCTATGTGGATCATCCATCATACGGCCCACTTTGGATATGGGTCATTCATCATGAGAGACCTTAGATGTGGACCATCCATTAGGTGGGGCCCACTTGATGTGAATTGTCCATTATGAGGGGCCATACTTTTATGTGGATCATCCATCATGTGAAGCCTACTCTGTCCATTATGTGGGCCCACCTTAAGGTGGACCATTCATTGTGTGGGGCCCCACCTTCATTATGTGTAACGCCTTGAATTTTCACAACCCGAGTTTTAGACCCGTGTTTTGAAGACCCGGGCGTTAGCCTATGAAGAAAACCCACATTACAGTCCATTTTCAACTGTCATTCCAAGAAGGGTATTCACTGCGGAAGAAAACAAACCATGCATATAGGAAAGATACAACAAATATCGCAGAGTGGTGCCCATAAGGCTTATACAAACTGAATATCTCGAATTTAATTCAGAATACACTAATAAACAATTACAATTATATACAAAATTTAAAACAGCAACCATTAAACACGGCTCTTTGATCCATGACACCAGCAAAACTTGAGCATCCTGCTCCATTCCAGTATAACCTGTACATTATTTAAATCACCTGCACCAACTGTATGGTTGAAATTTAATAGCATGAGTGGCCAGCTCAGTGTGAGGTCCCCTCAAGATTACACACCAACACATTAATCAAGAAGAATAAAAAAAATGTACAAAACATCTATGATGCAGTCTTTCTTAAATGCATGAATGCATGCACATGTCCCTCAGCCTGGGGATGCACATTCAGTTGGAAAATGTGGTCTGGAAGTCACTAAGAACACACATTAGCCCCACAATGCAAATTCATCAATTGGTGATCCAGAAGTCATTAAGGACACACATCGGCCTCACCCAGTGGTCTGGAAGTCACTAAGGACACACATCAGCCCCACAATATCACGAGTGGTCATCACGAGCAAAAATACCAAAGGTACGTGCTCTCAGTGAATGACACACTCTATGGTGGTCTAAAGCCAGCGAAAATATCTTGAGGGTACGTGCTCTTAGCAACCAGACCACCCGACGGTAATATGGCTCGTCACCACACGTCCCGTCTGTGCCATGATATGCATGATTAAACCAACCATTATTATTCCAATTTACAGCCAAACCAATTATGACATTCCCTTACAACTAGTGGCCTTTCATCACAATAATTCTCCAAAATATTTCTACAAGAGTCCAACTAGGGACATAATCAATAATTTATCTCACAGGACCATTGGTCCATCAAGTCCATCGGGAATCCTAACAACTCATCTCAATAGGACATTCAGCCCAATGAGTCCATATAAAGACATCATAAACATATTTCCATACTAGTCTAGCTAGGGGCATAATCAAGATCTCATCTCATTTAACATTTAGTCCAACAATTCCATCTAAGGACACCATCAGGAATCTTTCCAATAAATCGCTTCCAAAGGCCACCAGTTTAAGGTCCCATCAAATATAGGTGATCGCAACCATTCAAATTAACATTCCACTTTCATATTCCAAACATGAGGAATGAAAATGACAATTTCAAAATTCGTAAATAATTCACATTTATAAAGAAATTTATGCATAGCAAGATTAAACATATGATTTATGGCAAAATCAAACAGCAGAGGTAATCATGAGACAGAGTAAAGTTTTCAGTCATATATAAATAAAACTATTACTTAATTAACATGAAGGCGGAAAGCTCAAGGGGATGAATCATCACCTTAACAATCAAAGTATCTTTCAATGTTGCTTGAAACATGTACACGCTCGCTAGAATTTGACCCCACCATGTTTTAGACCATTTATGCGGTTAGATTGTCATATCTATAATTTATACGGTTAAGATCAACCCTATGGTGGTGGCTCTAAATTCAAGTTTTAAGGTTTAAATAACCTATTTAATACTTTAGGAAGGTGGTGGATCCCATGGATGTGGCTCCACGTAGATTTCTAATTAAACAGACTTTACATGCATAAATGGTTTTGGGCTAAGTTTGGGTCCAATTTGTGATCACAAGGGGCCATCTTCTGAAGAAATAAAATGACCACTTCACAGAGCAATGTATGGTCTTCAAAACTTATAAGACGGATCCCTTTGTTTGCGTGTGTACAATTTTTAACAAAGGCCCAAACATGGGTACTTGGAGTTGTGCAGAAATGATTTTGGCCCAACTTTGGGCACGTCCCACCATCAAACGGGATCACCGTTTGGCGTGTTGTCAAGTCCCCCTGGTACACCCATGCATGGTCTCTAAAACCCATAAGGTAGGGCTTGCTGGATATGTATAAATATTTTTTGGTGCGAGGCCAAACATGAGCACTTGGGCACAGAAATTCCTGCACAGCTTTGCCCGACCCATGTTGGAACTTAATTTCTGATCATGTGGGGTCCGCTTTAGCCCAAGTAAAATGTCATCGTTGTAGCCACACATACAATATTCAAGGTCAAAATGGTGGTCTCTACATTGCTCCCACATGGGGCCCACCAAGGACAGTCAAACATGGCCCAAAACACTAAAATTCAACGGTTTGTATTGTTTCTTCCGGCACGGCTTACTTGAAATCTGAATCTTCTTCATTTTTCGGCCCCTGCCCTAGAATAAGCTGGAGGAACAGATGTACGGTGAGGATTAAACACATACATCAAGTTGGACCCCACGAGTTAGGCCCTACTTGGACAACGTGCCTAGGCCCGCTGCATGGCAGTGTCCACTCACGTGGCCCCCACGAGTTATATGTCAGGCTGATATTGTGTTTTTCCTTCATTCTGACCACACAGGGTCTTGAGGCAAGTCCCACCTGGCTGACATCCAAATTTGAATGGAAATTAAGTATCATGGTGGGCCGCAGAAAGGTTTTAAGTATGGCCGTTCAATCTCACTATTTCTTGTAGTACGACCCACCTAAGATTTGGATATGGCTGATTTTCGGGCTTAATAGTTAAAATGACTGGACAAAGCAGTTGGACGGTCTGGATCCAAGATATACATAAAGGTAAATAATACCTGCATTGCTTTTGAATCAACCATCATTTGTATTTTTTTCATACAGGGCCGTCAATCATCCACGCTGTTTCAATAGTGGGTATTATTCCCATTTGTATGGCCCACCTGAGACTTGGACATGCCTCATTTTTGGGCCCATGTCCTAAAATGATATGGCAAAGCATATGAATGGCTTGGATAAAACCAATACATCATGGTGGGTTCCCGAGTGGGGCCCACGGGTTAACGCTCAAAGGGCTTTCGCCCTCACGTAGCTGGGCAGCAGCGTCCAGATGACTGTCTAGCCACCCTTTTCTTTTTAATTTTTGTTTTTGTTTTTCTTGGTCAGGTGGGGCCCACATGAGGATGATCCACTCCGTTCATCGGATTTTTCAGCTCATGGGGGACCCGAAGAGTCCAACATTGGATAGGCGATACAGCCTACAAACATCAAGATGGGTTGAAGAAATTCTGACAGTAGACATCATTATTTCTACTGTTTTATGTTGTGCGGTCCACTTAAGATTTGGATTTGATTCATATTTGGGCCCTGGCCCTAAAATAAGCCAGAAAAACAGATGGACGGTGTGGATCGATCACAAACATCAAGGTGGGTCCCACAAGTGGGGACCCCACTCACGTCGTCCGGGTCTTGACGCTGGAGCAGTCTCTGACGCTTTGAACGTCAGCGTCTGGACGTTTTATCTTTTTATTTATTTATTTATTTTTTCTTCCTTTCTCTTATTTATCAAGGGGGGCCCACTTGGGGGCGATCCACGCCATGCATCAGGTTCCCCAGCTCATGAGGAACCCATAGAGTCCAATATTGGACAGGTGATTCAGCTTAGAAACATCAAGGCGGGCCAAGGAAGTTCTCAATGGTGGACGATCGTTCCCTCAGTGGGGTCCACCTAAAATTCCGATCAACTTCATCCTTGGGTCCCTAACCCAAAATGATATGGCCAAAGGGTTGGACGGCTTAGATGGTTATTAAACATTATGGTGGGGCCCATAATCAGTGGGTCCCACAGATAGTTTGGATCAAGCTGTTTTTATATCATCCCTCCATCCAAAGGTGTAACCCCTTTTGTAGGGTTAGGATTTCATGCATGTACAAAGGTGGGGCTCACATCGATGGGGCCCACCTCATCATCACCATCATTAACATAAAAAAAATATAAAATGTTGAGTGAAGAGGGTGTACTCACCTTGATCCGACGGTCTTGATCAATGGCTTAGATGGAAGATGGGCCACCCAAATATCTCCTACAAGCACCCTTCATGGATGGGGTAGGCATAGATGGAGTAGAAGGATGGAGGAAGTGAAGGGGGAGAGAGGGTGGACGTTTCCCCCTCCCATACATCTCTCTTATAGATTTTTTTTCTTCTTTTTATTAAATGAAGGAATGGATAGAGGACATGGGGGGGCATGGGAGAGGAATGGGGTGTCATCATGGCACCTCTCTCTTTTTTATTATTTATTTAATTTTTATTAATTTATTAATTTTTATTAATTTATTATTTTTTGTGTAATAATTAAGTATAATAATTACAAAGGAGGAAAAATGATTGCCTGGGAGACCGTATAGTGGGCCCCACATTGGGTGGCCCCACACGAGTGTGCACAACCACACATTTTTTGAGTGTTTTGATTAAATGCCCATATCTTTGCGCTCGGGTATCAGATCGACACACTGTTTTCGCCGTTGCGATCACGAGGACGGCGCGGTCAATATGACAGAGGTTTCAGGATATCAGGACTTTGGTCATTTGGGTGCGAACTACGCACTTTCAGTCCGAGGCACCAGAAGTCGCACACACATTGACGAAAGAGTCACGGAAGGGCATTACACATACACATATACTTTGGATTCTCATGGTAACACCTGAGTACAGAAAAGTACGGGGTGTTACATTATGTGTCGTTCATCATGTGGGCCCACCTTCAATGACCATCATCCATCACGTGGGTCCCATCTTTGACGTGGATTGTCCATCAAATGGGACCCACTTGATGCGCATGTTCTACCATGTTGGGCCACACTTTAATACGAGTCATCTATCATGTGGGGCCCACCTTTGATGTGAACCTTTCATTACGTGGGCCCACCTTGATATGGGGCCCCACTTTAATATGAGTCATTCATCGTGAGGGGCCCATATTTGATGTCCACCATCTATCATGTGGGTCCCACCTTTGTTGTGGACCACTATCATGTGGGGACCACTTGATGTGGATAGTCCATCATGTGGGACCTACCTTTAATGTCCACCATCCATCATGTAGGTCCCACCTTGGCTGTGAACCGTCCATCATGTGGGGCCCAACCTTTAATATGGGTCATTTATCATGTAGGCCCACCTTTAATGTCAACCTTCCATCATGTGGTCTCACATTCAATGTCCACCATCCATCACGTGGGTCCTACCTTTGATGTGGAACATCCATCATGTGGGTCCCATATTTGTTGTGGACCATCTATCATGCGGGGCCCACTTGATTGAATAGTTCATCATGTGGGACCCACCTTTGATGTCCACCATCTATCATGTAGGTCCCACCTTAGCTATGGACCGCCCATCATGTGGGGCTCAACCTTCTATATGGGTCATTCATCATATGGGCCCACCTTTAATGTCAATCTTCCATCATACAGTCCCAAATTTAATGTCCACCATCTATCACGTGGGTCCCACCTTTGATGTGAACCATCATCAGGTAGGGCTTGCTTGATGTGGATCGTTCATCATGTAGGGCCACACTTTGAAGCAAGCCATCCATCATGTGGGGCTCACCTTTGATGTGATTGTGCATTATGTAGGGCCACCTTTGATATGGGCCATTCATCATGTTGGGCCCACCTTCACTATGGTCGTTTATCACATGGGCTTGAAGAAATTATAAAGAGAAGAGAAGAGAAGAGAGTGAGATGGGAATTACTTGAAAAGTTTAAGGGTAAACTTGTCTAAAAATTAGTCCACAATCTCTACCCGTTTAAGCCAAATAAGCTCGGTTTCAAAAAGTAACCCCTCCCAACTTATCATATTGGAGCTTATTTGCTACTTTCTAAAAAAAAAAAAAAATAAGTACTTCATGCGACTTTCACCAAACAGTACTTTCACCAAACAGTCTAATAGGCTCTTATTTGTAGAGATGCCAAACGCCCCTTAGTTGTATTGGGCCTAGATAGTGCTAGGTCCAAGCTCAGCCCATTGACAGCGCTAGTCTCCACACAATAGACAATCCTGGCTGGATAGGGGATCCACGCCTCAGGTGGGCTTCTTTAAATGAACGGAGAAGATGGTCTCCAGAGCAAGATTTATTTTATTTTAATTACTAAGTGAGATACTCTATAGGCTCTCAGAGTACTCTAACTTAGAGTGCTCTAGTTTCATTGGGACACTTATACAATCTTATTCATTAATCGAGACCGTTCATTAGGTCCAATGCAGATTTATGGGCTACCATGCAAACTTCACTCAATTTGACTAACTCTAACCATTTGATCAATGTTCTTCAATATGGACGGTCAAGATAGTTTGCACAAAAATAGGTCCAATCAACAATTGGATCCATCTATTTGTTAGGGACCATCATGGTTGCCTATGATTCTAGGGAATCACTTTTGTTAGGCAATCATAAAGATCCCATCCATTGGCTTCGTAAAAGGATGTCTACATAAAACAAGGCCAAATCAAGGATGGTCGATCGTCCGATCAGTGTGATTTTTGCTTGGTAACCCATGAAATTCGTTCAACAGTTCAGATCTATCAATTGGACTGTCCAAGTTAACTGATGCAACTAGGAGCACCATAACTTACGGTACTCTGCAAGCACAAGAGCTTTTTTCTTATATGATCCGTTGCTTGAATCTATGCACACTGATGCATGTGAACTCAGTTCTGGCAAATAGGACCCACGTTTTGGTAATCCAGACCATTGGTTCAGTGAGTGTGGCCGTAAATGTAGAACGACCCAAAAACCCTGACCTTTCGCCACCAATTATCTCAACCTTTATTTATATATTATTTTTTTTTAAGTTGCATTGGCCGTTGATTTGTTTCTCCTCTCAACCATCCATTTGTAGGCCATAAATTGGAAGGCTGTGATTTTCCCATCAAGGATACTTTTGGGGGGTAGCCCATCCACAGGTGTGGCACAAAGTTACACTAATATTCACTACCGAAACATTGGTCTCGCCGGCGATGTGACGTGGACGAATGTGGACGACCATGGTGGTTTCTTCTAACAGTCCAAATTCCACCAAAGTGGACCAGAATCATCTAAAACACCCAAGAATCGTGGGGTCCACTGGTTGCATATGGAGACTCCACTCGGTCCATCAGGTTGTATGGTCATGTATAGGCCTTGGGCAAAAAAATCAGCAAGACACGCAACTAATGCAGCGGAAAGCGGGTGAGATCGAGCACCGTCACTCTCACGTGAGTAACTAATCCGAATCTCAGATCTACAGGGACTCCTCAACCCATTTTCGTCGAATCCACGATAGGATATCTTAAATTCAAGATACATTCTCTTCAAATCCACGAAGAATAACTCGAACTCATGAGCGAAAGTAGAGATAAACTCAAAGTTTTGCTTCAAATATTGAATGAAAATGTCTAAAATGAAATCAAAACAACATTAAATAGCAAACCAAACCCTAATCTACGCAACCTAGGTGTCTTAATTGCAAAAGGAAGCTAAATCAATCTAAAACGAAAACAATCATTCAAAACAGAAAGTCTTAGTGCGCACTCTGCGCGGGGCCGGCCGACCGGTCGGTCAGGGGTCCCTGACCGGTCGGATGTGGTCCAGATAATCCAGAGAGTTTTGCTCTCCAGATTCGAAAATTTGACCTATTGGCTGAAGTTGTCGAACTGCAACTGTTGTGATTCTTTAGCTCCTTGTTCCGGATCTCTTGGGCCCACCCTTAGGTCTTTCTCCTAGCTATTTTTCACGATTTGAAGGATGTGTCACTACATCAGTCACCCCCTCTTGAAAGAAACTACTCGACCTCAAGTTTCGCCTTTAATCTTGAATCATCGTTGTCGTACTATGCAACACAAGAAGAGATTGTCCCCTTCCCTTGGCTTGTTGGCGGCTGTCGTTCGAGTTTGCTGGAGCGATGATGATTTTCTTTCTGTCCTTGCTGAAGGTGATGACGCTGTCTCGGCCACGATGTATGGCATCTCGATCAAATTGCCAGGGATGCCCAAGAATCATATGACAAGCGTCCATGTCCACCAAATCGCAACATATGCGATCCTTGTAAGCCTTACCGATCGAAAAGGAGACAAGGCATTGTTCATTCACCTTTGTCGTATTTCCTTTCTGAATCCAACCTATATCATATGGCGAAGGATGCAGGGTCGTCTTGAGCTTCAACTTGTCTAGCATCACTTGAGATACGATGTTCTCACAGCTACCACCATCAATAATCACATCACACACCTTCCCATCCATGGTACATCTCGTGCGGAATAGGTTGTGATGCTGTGGATGAGCATGTGATAGCGCTTTCATCTATGACATTGTTAGAGATGATAGTGCTTTCATCGATGACAACGTTGCAAACGATGAAGAGGAAATTCTGATCAGCGATAGTGATGGTGAAGAAGAAAGAGTCCTAAGCGATAATGATTCAGACGACGATTATTAAATGTATACAAGATGTACATGTAATTTTCAATTCGATTGATTTGATTATTACATGTATATATGTTTTACAAGTCATGATTTTTTCCTGAATTGACTTGTTTATAATCTACATTTACAGTTAAGTTACTTTCTGATCATGTCCTCCATAAACTGGAGCATAGCGGAAGCACGCAGCATACTTCATCAGTTGTTGCGGATGGACTTTCCGGCCCTATATTCTTCTGATAGGGCCAGAGAGATACCCGGTCTGGTCGAGAAATGTAGGGCGGAAGACGATGACTCAAATGAAAGATTATACAATCTCAAAGAAATTCCGGACCTGATTGAGGAATATAACCGCGAAAAACTTCGTATGGAAGATGCGACATTATCACTTGTACATCTGAATGGAGTCTCGAGAGATCAGATTTCTCCTATTGTGACTGGTATGTTGGTTGTAACAATGTCGAGTGCTTCATACAGCTTGATATATACATATGCAGCGTACGATAACTTACGCAGGGAGTATTTCGGATAATTGCTCCAAAGTTGATTTGTATTACAATAAAATATATGTATTTGATATAGAATGACAATGTGTAATGGATTTTTCAACTTTTATATTCTGTTTACGGTTTTATTATATTTTGCTTGCATTATAGTGTAATGGTCTAATCATATTTTTATCATCTCTCTAAGCATAAGCACAAATTCACTCTACAATGATGTTCATAAACTTGCATTGACATTGTTTAAATTTATAAGTTTGTATTTCAGATATATTCAGTCATTGCACCAGGTGGGAGATCAGGTCGTTCGCACACTGGATCTATCCCTTTCACCCGTGATGCGACGCAGACAGCATCGACGTCGCACGGTGCATCACAGTCATCTGATCCTTCGGTTCAGCATACACCGGGCACTGCATGTAAGTCTAGACATTTATTTAGTGATTTCTGTTTATATTGTTACTTACATATATCTTTTCGCAACAGCATCTTCTACCAGCCGACGAGGACGTGGACCCACGCGTGGGTTAGTTTTAAAGCGACTTACGCATGAGGGTAGGGTGGTGGTAGAGTTCCCACAGGACTGCCTTAGACCTATTGAGGACAGTGCCAGACTGTTTACGTCTGAGGTTGGTGTCCTATGCCGATCTCTGATCCCCGCTACCACCCCCGTTGGACTAACGTGACAGATGATGTGCGACAGCTCATTCGTCAGCGCCTTCAGGTAAAGTTTAGTAAATTGAAATTTTCTTTTGTGAAAGTTCATTTACGGTTAAGTCTTATTGTTAATAAGTTTATTGCCTTAATTTATTATTTACGAAACTGCAGGATAAATTTGACTTCGATTTGAATGTTCCCTACATTTCTCATGCCATTGATGACATGATTAGAGAGCGGTTCAAGGAGTACCGCGGAGAGTTACACCAGCGGTACAAGCGGTGCAGGACACACGATGAGGCTGTACTGTCTGCACTGCCACACGTTACTACAGACGACTGGCAGATACTTTGCGAGAGATTTTCGTCGGAGGCTTTTCAGGTAATATTTACATGTACGATATCTTAAGGTAACAATTAAATTCGCAATTAATAGAAATGTATTTTGTATAATGTGTTAAGAAGAGGAGTAGAATAAATTCTGCAAACAGGGAAAAGTTACAAGTGAACCACGTAGCTGGTTCAAAGTCATTTGTACGACATCGTTACGAAATGGTAAGAAATTATTGATGATTATTAAGTTAATATATTATTTTAATTGGCATTTATTATAAGTCTTTTTTCCTTTCGATTGCGCAGCGAGATTCCGTCACCGGCCAGGAGCCTGGACCAGTAGACCTCTACAGAGGGACTCACTGTCGGCAGGCGACGGGATCTTGGGTTCATCCTAGAGCCAGTGAGCATTGGGTAAAAATATTTACTTTGTAAAATTTAATTGCGCATTGATTGATAATAATGTCATTCATGTCATTTTTTATGAAATTTCATATGTTTTCATTACAGGCGGCAATGGACACCATACGCAGTCAGCCCACTCCCGATGGTAGTCAGTGGAGTGAGCCAGAAATCCTGAGCGAGGTGCTTGGCACCCGTTCTGGATATGTGCGTGGGCTTGGCCATGGTGCCAAGCTCATGACACAAACTAGAGGTGGCTCCAGCCGATCCGTAGCTGGTGAGAGCGCTCAACGCCGAGCTGATATCGCAGAGAGAGAGGTTCAGCAGCTACGGGTCGTCGTCGATGAGATTCGAGAGCAGCCGGAGAGGCAGAGAGAGGAGGAGCAGAGGCGTAGGGAGGAGGAGGAGCAGAGGCGTAGGGAGGAGGAGGAGAGGCGACAACAGGAGGAGGAGAGGCGACGGGAGGAGAAGGAGAGGCGACGGGAAGAGCAGGAGAGGAGGATCGAGGAGTTGCGACAGGAGCGGCAGGAGCATGAGCGACGGATGCAGGAGATGTTTCAGGCTCTCGCTGCACGCTTTGGCGCCGGTGCCCCGCCACCTCCGCCTTCATCTTCCTGATTATTTTTTTTTAATATACGACTTTTAACTTATATGTATTTGTGTGTGGATGAATATTGTTTGTTTGTGGATGTGGAATACATTATTTATGTATGGATGGTGATGTAGGACGGGTCGCTGACTATTTCATGGGCCAGATGGACCAAAAGAAGACCGGACGGGGCCGAAAGTGATCCGGACCGTCAGGACCGTGAATCGGTCGTATCTCACAATCCGGAATGAGTTACGGGACGTATAATATATCAATTTGGGGTAGCTCAAGCTACTTTAGCCAACCAACCCCGCTACGCCGGGTTGCCCAACCCGGAATCCCGAGAATCGACCGTATCGACGGTCATTAGGCTAGTTTATTTTCATTTTTACTATTTATAGTAAGTTTTAATTCGATCATAACTTTGCATCTGTAGTGTTTTAGAGTTAGTGCCCAACATGAAAAGGGCTTAGAATATTTCGTAGAACAACGTGGTTGAGGCCGTTTGATAACTTTCTATTTTTGGCCGAAAATCAAGAGTTCTAGTAGGATTGAACGACTTCTATAAATAGTAAGTTTACTATTTATAGTAAGTTGCGTTTTCTAGGAGTTTTAGTTGGAGTTGGATTTTGATACTTTACCAAGGGTTTAGTTTCATATTTATATGCATTGTAATTCCATTTTTATTCATTCAATTATCAATAAATCAATTATTTGGAATTTATTTCCTTTTTTTTACCTTTTATTTCTTCTCGTGGATTCGAGAAACTATCGGTTAGGGATACGGTGATCGACCTACCACGTCCTCCCTGCGTCATTGGTATCAGAGAGAGGTTTCTTCCTCAGGACGATGGCCTCTAATGAAGGGTTGGATTCTCATCCTAAGGACGGTGCTCCAAGGGACTATCTAACGGCGACAGCCTTCGAGGCAGCATTCGAAGAAGCACGACGGGAGAACCGGTTGATCCTGCAAGGTATACAGGCGACCCTCGACCAGATTGCAGCATCGCTAGCTCCTCTTCGAGCCCAAGGCGACCAACAACCACCAACAGTTGTTATACGGGACAATCCTGTTGTCCGTAGAACACCCCAGGTGGATAACCGTAGGGTTACGCCAGACGATTCAGAACCAAGCGATGACGAGGTCGAAGACATGTTCGTACGACGACCGGCGCTAGGGAATGAGCGTGTGGAACGAGCAGAACGAGATTATCGGGGCAAAGCTGATCTTCTCAGCTTTAATGGCCTACTTCGAATAGAGGAGTTCCTCGACTGGCTGGCAGAGGTCGAGCGATACTTCGACTATATGGACGTACCGGACGACAAGAAGGTAAAACTAGTTGCATATAAGTTTAAATCCGGTGCTTCAGCATGATGGGAAAACCTATAGGTTTCCCGCACCCGTCAGAATAAGACACCCATCCGAACATGGCCTCGGATGAGACAGCTTCTTAGAGCTCGATTCCTCCCTAACGACTACGAACAAATTTTGTTCCAACAATACCAAAATTGTCGTCAGGGAAATAGAACCGTAGCCGAATATCTTGAAGAATTCCAACGATTGGCTACACAAAATAATTTATCGGAATCAGAGGCACAACAAGTATCACGATTCATTGGTGGGTTGCGATTTGCAATCCAGGATCGAGTCCAGATGCATCCCGTTTGGACGTTGAGTGAGGCCAACCAATTGGCCACTCGAGCAGAAACACAGTTGTCACGGCCCCCTGCTCGACCCTATCCGGCAACACGAAATCCCAACACCGGACCCACTCAAGATACAACGTTGGCCAAAGGCAAGGAACCTATAGGAGGGCGTCCTCAACCTCCTACGGTCACGAACCGGGACTGGGGAAGCGGTTCCTCAAGACCTCAACGTACAGCTCCCACTACAGCGGGTTCCAGCAGGATCCCCAATCCATATGGTCGGCCAAGACCAGACCATTGTCTCCGTTGTGGCCAACCAGGTCACTGGTCGAACGCTTGCCCTCAACGCCCTGCAGCACACTTAACTACGAATGAAGGCGGCGTGGAAGGTGAGCCAACAGAAGATAATCCTGAATTGGAACAGGCCGAAGAGGGGGACACAGAAGATGTCGATTGGCTGACTGAAGATCATGGGGAATCGCTAGTAGTAAGACGACTACTTTACGCCCCCAGGAAGGAAGTGCACCCACAACGACATAATATTTTTCGCACAAAGTGCACCGTGCAGGGCAAAGTCTGTGACGTGATCATAGACAGTGGGAGTAGCGAAAATATTGTCTCGAGAATTATGGTGGATAAGTTACATCTGCCTATGACGAAGCACCCTACCCCTTACTCTATCGGCTGGATCAAGAAGGTGAACGAAACCAAGGTAACTCATCAATGCATTATTTCGTTTTCCATTGGTAAAAGCTATAAGGACGAGGTCCTCTGTGATGTGGTTGACATGGAAGCCTGCCACATGTTACTTGGGCGGCCATGGCAATCGGATCGAGATGTGACCCACAGTGGACGGGAAAACATATACATGTTCACCAAGGATGGTCGGAAAATTGTTTTGGCCCCTATGACACCAGACAAACACCCTGAAGCTTCTAAAGTGGAGGGGAACTCTCTCCTTACCATTCGCGAGTTTGTTAAGGAATCAAAGGAAACGGGCGAGATTTATGCGGTTATGGTAAAAGGCGAGGAGCCAGGATCCTCTAATATTCCTCAACGCCTTAAACCGCTGCTAGAAGAATTTCGAAATACTTGGCCTGCAGAGTTACCAGATGAGTTGCCTCCCATGCGAGACATACAACATCACATCGACCTTATCCAAGGGTCCAGTCTACCCAACCGACCGCACTATCGGATGAGTCCAAAAGAGTGTGAAATTCTACAGGGACAGGTGGAGGAACTGATCCTTAAGGGTCTTATTAAGGAGAGCATGAGCCCGTGTGCCGTTCCGGCACTCCTTACCCCAAAGAAGGACAGAACATGGCGTATGTGCATCGATAGCCGCGCGATCAATAAAATAACAGTTAAATATCGATTTTCAATACCGCGGTTGGATGACATGCTGGACATGCTCGAGGGCTCCAAGGTGTTCTCGAAACTGGACTTACGGAGTGGATACCATCAAATCCGTATTAGGCCAGGTGACGAGTGGAAAACGGCCTTCAAGACCAAGGAAGGGCTATATGAGTGGCTGGTTATGCCCTTCGGTTTGACCAACGCACCAAGCACCTTCATGCGTTTAATGAACCAAGTGTTGAAGCCGTTCATTGGCCGTTTCGTTGTCGTTTACTTTGACGACATTCTAATATACAGTCAGGATGAAACGGAGCACATGACCCACATCAGAAAAGTGCTACAAGTGTTGGCCGACAACAAGCTATACTTAAATCTGAAAAAGTGTAGCTTCTTAACTGATCAATTATTGTTTCTGGGGTTCATCGTGTCGTCCACGGGTATCCGAGTGGACGAAGAAAAGGTACGAGCTATTCGGGATTGGCCGACTCCGACAAACATTCATGAGGTACGAAGTTTTCATGGGTTGGCGACCTTCTATCGTCGATTTGTGCGGAACTTCAGCAGTATCGTCGCGCCGATTACCGACTGTATGAAGAAGGGTCCGTTTCAATGGACCGAAGGGGCTGAGAAGAGCTTTGCAGAAATTAAACATCGGTTGTCCACTACCCCGGTTCTGGTACTCCCTAATTTCGACAAGCTATTTGAGGTAGAATGCGACGCATCTATTGTCGGCATTGGGGGAGTCCTTTCTCAGGAGGGCAGGCCGGTTGCCTTTTACAGTGAGAAACTCAGCGACGCACGACAGAAGTGGTCGACCTATGAACTTGAATTATATGCAGTGGTTCAAGCACTGCGCTGTAACGACCCGAGATTTTCGACTCTCGTGTATAACACAACAGCCGAATTCCCAAGTAACTTATGGAATAACTAATTTGTCAAATAATGAAATCTAGCATTCAAGCACAATGGCGGAAACAATTATCATCTTATTCTATCAAACTTACTACGTCATCATCAATGTTTAAATAAGGGAACCAACCAATATCCATACTGATTAATTAAAATACAAAATCATGTCTTCTCTTGAAGACTTATTACAATTCCCTAAATGTATCAACTACTCAAAAGAAATATTTAATAAATTTCTCTAACATCGTCGTCCGCCATGTGATTAGACGAACCATGGAACTCTTCTCCTTAAAAATCGGGTTCAATACCTGGATCTTCACCTGCATCATCTAAATTATGTTTGGGATAGCGTTAAACGCTATCATAGTGGGGAATATTTCCTCCAAGACAATCAAGAATAATAATAACGGTACAGAGTAAACGCAAGCAGTATATTATCATTTAATCAAATCAAAACAACCAATTAAAAATCTTTGTTAATGCGATGCATGGAATGCATGCTCTGGCTAAGGCACCCTGGCTAGAATCACAGTCCATGAAGTGGGAGACTCCCTGTTACGACTTCATGCTAGCCACTAGTCACCAGAGGTTCCTGGGACGCACAAGCCCATAGTTTTGCCCGACCACATGAGAAATAGGACGCTCATAGCCCAAATCTACACGTGACAATGTACGGGAGAAGTAGGACGCTCTAGCCTATTCTCAATTCCGTACACCCACATGGAGCCAAGTGAATGCATGACTTTAGTTTCTCCTTTATTTAAGTGTTTTCGCATATAACTGATTTAAATAAAACTCAATGGTCACTATGGGGAGTCGCAAGCAACCCAGCATAGGCCGACAGCACGAGATTAGTGTCCATAGCACCAACCCCGGCTCATGAGAATTTGTATACCATTAGTGTCCACTCATTGTCCCGTTTTATGATTTCATCATGTCCCAAAAAGCCAATGTTGTACATCATGACCAAATTCATTAAAATACACATGTACTGTAAATGGATCAAATCAAGCATCATGTACATGTAAGGATCCATTAACAAACAATGACTTCATTCTCTCAGTTAAGACAAGATATATTCTTCCATCATGGACACCTCTCACGGGTTCCATCTCTCTACATCAAATAATTTTACCAACTTAGGGACAAAGAGTATACAATAATGGGATGTCCATATGATGATCTTATACACATATTTCATATCACAATATGAAAATCAATGTTACTTGTAATACATGGACTAAGAAAATAAGGGCATAGATTTCACAAAGATATATAACACAAATACACATGCTTCTTAGTAAAAAAATCTAAACAATGAATCACATCATTATATAATGATATTCATTACAAATCCTACATTAAACTTCATGTTATATGGATCAGCAATTCAAAACAAAAGAACTTCACATGCCACAAAAGAAACTTATGATAATCATAATATTATTAATGAAAGGCTTGAAGGAAAATCCTCACCTTATGATGGACTTAGAAGAAGAGGGTTGTAGAAGATCCTAGCCGCTGAAAAAATATGAGAAATAACTCTCTTCTCTTCTCTCTCTCTCTCTCTCTCTCTCTCTCTCTCTCTCTAGGGCATGGAGGCTAGGGTTAAGAGAAGGATTTAGAGGTACGTAATAGAAATATGGAGAGGGATGTGCACGCGAGGTCTTGTGTAACAACCTCTTGAGGTGGGTTTCTCAGATCTCAATATTCGGATGATCTATGATCAATTCCAATCCGTTCATCTTATCAAGCTCGAAGAGTAGAATCAGAATACGTAAATTTCTTGATGATCCACATTATAGATTGGCCGATCCTTGAAAATGGCCTAACGGGTGCTAAAATGGGCTAGATCTCAATTAACGGTCTACGCTTGATGATCAGGGCCCAAATTTTGGAAAAATATATGGTCATGATAGGCAAAAAATTGTACAAAATTTAGTGGTTGATTGATGGTGAGAAATGCCTAGATCTGAAATTTCAACTTTTGGCGGAAAAGGAAGGGGCTGGCTTTGTGGTTCAACGGTGTAGGATTACAGATCGGAGTCCAAATTTTGTGTAAACTCGTAGTCATATGATTATAATAAGTGGTCCAAATTTGAGAAGCGATTGATGGTGAGAAGTGGGTAAATTGAAAGGTTCAGATTTAAAAAGAGTTGGTAACTCATTAATTTCTAAAACGGGATAACTTCGCGCATAAGAAAGATGCTTATCAAGGTTGGGCACTCAAATCACACTATTGGTCCATGATAAAGACGATCGAAGTCATTTATATGAAGAGAAATATTCGACTACGACTAATCATCTAC
Organism: Liriodendron chinense; assembly: GCA_003013855.2. Taxonomy (NCBI): domain Eukaryota; kingdom Viridiplantae; phylum Streptophyta; class Magnoliopsida; order Magnoliales; family Magnoliaceae; genus Liriodendron; species Liriodendron chinense. The sequence continues at coordinate 6,783,911 of PVNU02000072.1, forward strand.
TTTTCTCACTCGATGGACATAAAAATCAAGGGTTAAGGGGCTGATTTGACAATCGGACCACTTCTACTATGATTTAAGGGCTGAAATTTGATGTGTATGGTTAATATGTGCTCAAAAGCTTAAATCCAGGGTTTTGCGTGAAAGTGATCGTCAGAAACTATAATACTTAAAAATGGCATCTTAATTTAAGTTTAACTAATGGCATTTTCGTAATTATCTGAAAAGTGCATGATTTTTGAAATCTGATCTTTCTACGATGTTTATGGGATCATTCTAAGCAACTTTTGTAAAGGGTCCTCTATCGGATATCCTACGGATGTCCCGCTATTCACAAATCAACGGTAAATGTACGATAATTAATAAAAAATAAATTAAAAATGAATTTTCAAAAAGTTTCAAATAAATCTCGAAAATCTGGGGCGTTACATGCGCCATTGGCGCCATTATCTTATTCAAAGGGAATTTATACTGTACACTGATCATCAGGCCTTAAAATTTATCAATACTCAGACTAACGTGAATCGTATGCATGCTAGATGGATTTCGTTTTTACAGGAATTCACGTTCGTTCTGAAACACAAATCAGGGCAGCAGAACAAGGTGGCGGATGCACTAAGCCGACGTGCATCCCTTCTTATTACAGTGAGCAGTGAGGTGATCGGGTTTGACTGCCTCAAGGAACTTTATGCCGACGACGAGGATTTTGCAGATGCATGGAAAAAGTGCCAAGAGGGTTACCCGAGTGATCTCCTAATTCAAGATGGTTTCCTCTTCAAAGGAAATCGACTTTGCATTCCGCAGAGTTCGTTACGGGACAAGATTATTATCGAGCTGCATGGCGGTGGCCTCGGCGGTCATCTAGGACGAGATAAGACTCGAGCGATGGTGGAAGAGCGGTATTACTGGCCGCAACTTGCTCGTGATGTTGGCAGGGCGGTACAACGATGTCATATTTGTCAAACCGCTAAGGGACAATCTCAAAATACAGGTCTTTACACGCCATTACCCGTGCCAGATGCCCCTTGGGAGGATTTATCTATGGATTTTATATTAGGGCTCCCACGAACACAACGCGGCATGGACTCAGTGTTCGTGGTGGTAGACCGATTCTCCAAGATGGCACACTTCATTCCGTGCAAGAAGACCTTTGATGCGATACATGTTGCGAACCTTTTCTTCAGAGAGGTTGTGCGACTACATGGTATTCCTAAGACGATCACTTCAGATCGGGACACAAAGTTCGTTAGCCACTTTTGGCGAGCCTTGTGGAATCGGTTCGGTACACGACTTCACTTCAGCAGTGCTTATCATCCACAAACAGATGGACAGACTGAGGTCGTCAACCGCACATTGGGAAATCTCATCCGTTGCCTTTCAGGTGACAAACCGAAGCAGTGGGACATGGCCCTGGCTCAAGCAGAGTTTGCATTCAACAACATGGTAAACCGATCGACAGGAAAGTCTCCATTCCAGATTGTTTATGGGTGCGTGCCTCGTCACACACTCGATTTGGTTCCCCTGCCCAAGCTTCCGGGCATGAGCGTTACAGCTGAACATATGGCAGACCGAATCATGGACATACATGCAGACGTGCGCAACAAATTACAGGCTTCGAACGAGAAGTACAAAGAAGCGGCCGACAAGCATCGGCGCGCCAAAGTGTTCGAAATAGGTGATCAGGTGATGGTCCACCTACGTAAAGAGCGATTTCCTACTGGGACCTACAACAAGTTGAAACACAAGAAGATTGGACCGGTACCGATCATTCGCAAGATCAATGACAATGCCTACGTTGTTGATCTTCCAGATGACATGGAGATTTCAAGGACTTTCAACGTGGCAGATCTGTACGAATATCATGAACCAAAGCTGGACGAGAACTCGGGGTCGAGTTCTTTCGAAGTGGAGGAGACTGATGTAGGACGGGTCGCTGACTATTTCATGGGCCAGATGGACCAAAAGAAGACCGGACGGGGCCGAAAGTGATTCGGACCGTCAGGACCGTGAATCGGTCGTATCTCACAATCCGGAATGAGTTACGGGACGTATAATATATCAATTTGGGGTAGCTCGAGCTACTTTAGCCAACCAACCCCGCTATGCCGGGTTGCCCAACCCGGAATCCCGAGAATCGACCGTATCGACGGTCATTAGGCTAGTTTATTTTCATTTTTACTATTTATAGTAAGTTTTAATTCGATCATAACTTTGCATCTGTAGTGTTTTAGAGTTAGTGCCCAACATGAAAAGGGCTTAGAATATTTCGTAGAACAACGTGGTTGAGGCCGTTTGATAACTTTCTATTTTTGGCCGAAAACCAAGAGTTCTAGTAGGATTGAACGACTTCTATAAATAGTAAGTTTACTATTTATAGTAAGTTGCGTTTTCTAGGAGTTTTAGTTGGAGTTGGATTTTGATACTTTACCAAGGGTTTAGTTTCCTATTTATATGCATTGTAATTCCGTTTTTATTCATTCAATTATCAATAAATCAATTATTTGGAATTTATTTCCTTTTTTTTACCTTTTATTCATTCTTAGGAATTCTATTAACAGTAGAAATCCCAAAAATTGCTAATTACTTTTCCAAATAGCATTTGATAATAGCTTGCACGGAAGCTCTTCGGAGTAGTAACATATCTTGAAGAAACCTTGATTTTTCAACGACATTAATCCCCTTGCTGATACCAATACTCATCGTCTCAAGCACTGGAGCATTTGCAAGTATGAACCTTATAAAACACAATTCGCATTCCTTACCCATGATTCCAGTCATCTTCACGGTCCGGAGATGATTTAGCAAGCACCCCAAGTGTTCTTGCGCTTCCAAGAAGACCGCAATTGGTGTAGTGTAAGGTTCTTTTACTCTAGTACCAACCTGGAGAAGTCCATGAAATCAGATCTTATAATTGAATTGCAATTATTGCTCTCATTAAGTGGGAATAAATAATTTCTAATTTCATCAGCATTGGTATTGCAGGGTCGATGTTCCAAATCACAATTACGTTACTTTCAAATTCGTCTTGAAATAAATGTAACAGTGATTTGAGGATGAAATTCCATCTTTGATTAAACTGAAATTTCGCAATTCAGCTAAGGTGTGCATCCAAACACAGCATAAACCATTAATGAATTCAAAATCCAAGAAAATTTTGGACTTACGTCAAACTCAAGCTTTTCTAAGTTAGGGGAGCTTCTCAACATGCAGAGAGTGGTGAAAACCTCCTTCAAATCCATGAATGACACGTCCATCGAAAGATTCTTCAAATGAAGAAATGGAGTCGGAAGTACATCTGGTACATTGCCCATGCTAAAAAACTAGGAGCCAATTCAAAATGAGAACATGAGTAGAACTATTTTGTTGAGGGCCTCTTTGGATGTCATGTCGCGTAGAATGAGAAATGAACAGAATGTGGCCTGGGCAAAATGCATTTTTGTAGCATTAGATCCATTTTTGCACATCCTGCAAAAAATGGATGAACAAGATACATTGGTTCTCAATTTTCACTAGTGGGGTCCATGGATCCATTGAACTGTTCTGTCCTACCATTGTTGGACCATCACAAGAATCTCCTTGATGAGATAATTTTAACCTTTGGACAATTAGGAAGAGAAATGCAGAAATGGTCCACATTGACTCAAAAAAGGTCCTAAATTGCTAGTCATTCTGGCATTCTCCATCCATGGTGGGATGCATAGACCAATGATTTGGATTACTAAACAATGGGCCCCACTTGCCAATACTTCACAAAGATGCGGACCACATATCATATAATTTCTCATCCACAAAATATACCCAAGATGAGAATTCGATGATAACTGGTCAGACCCATTATCATCCCATTCTCATTAAATCTGTGGATGCATGCCTCCTGTCCAGATTTGGAGGGCACTCCTAACAAATCCAAAGTGGGTACCATGCGGTACATTAAAAATTACCTACCTGTGGAAAATAATTCAGCAGATTCAGGCTCTCAATACGATGTAGACTACCAAGAACCTTGATCAAATTGCAAACTCCACCTTGCTCGAGATGTTCAATGTCATAGGCACTCCAGGGCGATTTGATAGCTGCGGTTATAAGTAATGGGCTATTTGTTATACCAAGGACATCAAAATCGCCAATAATGCACAGATGACGGAGATTCAGAGCATTGATTTTAATACGAATAAAGATTTGGAAATTTTCTAATGTCAATGTCTCCAAAAGCGGGCACTTGGAAATCAACCATTGTAGTTGATCATCGTTAATCACAAAGCGTCTGAGACACAGGTTCCTAAGGCTGCAGAACCCTTCAAATGAAGGAGGTGGTTTGATTATGCAACCAGATGGATCTAAATCACTCAGTTCCTGACAAGAGAAGAGACAAGAGTGCACTATGTAAATATTTCCGTCCCACATAACAGCAGCAAGGGTGAATTGCTTAATCCCATTCTTTGATAGGAAAAGTATCCATCCGTCTATATGATGACCGCTTCCCTCATAATAAGAGCAGACAAACTTGTGAACCAGGCCGTCGTGGACTAAGATGACTCCATTGACAATGTCCACCATCTCAAGGTCTGTTCCATTTTGCTGGATGCAATCAAATGCAAGATGTGGAATGGAAGCCCATCTATACCTCCATTTCCTTGACAAGATGCTCGTTCTTACTGCGTCCCTTATCGGCAAATGCACGAGGATGGCATTGTAAACATCCCTAGGTAGATCACTGATCAAATCTAAGTCTAGATCAGGCTTCCTGTTTCGCAGTGAGAATTTGTCACTTCTTGCCTTCTGAAATCAAACATCCAGCCACTGGTAAATTGCATGAATTATTTCGAGAAACTAAATATCTGTAGTTAGAGTGAGTGCATGCGTGCGTGCATGTGCATGTTTGTGAGCACGCATGTGCATAAGGGTGTAAATGGACTGGGATGGGCCAGCCAAGGCCTGTCCAAGGCGGTCCAGTGATAATTCTAGACCATACTTTCCTACCATGTTTGTATCATGTTACACTACTGTAATTTAGTTGCAAAATCTATGAATGGCAGGTAACAGGGGATAAGAAAAAAGAAAAAAGAAAGAAAAAAAAACTCTCTAGCCTTCTTGTGTGTGTGTGTTGAAAGGTAACATGAGCTCAAACTCATGACCTCAATATATATATATGGGTGATCAACACGATCCATTGCATATTCAATCAACTTTCTCATGGCTCCTCTGATATGTGAGATCTTGTAGGGCCCACTTTATATCTTTTTCATTACACGTGTGTTGAAGTGGGAGAATGTTGGGCAAATGTTCCTATCACAAAATGTTGGGCAAATGTTCCTATCACATAAGTGATGATGGGCCCAAGTGGTCATTTTACTTTTTTATTTTTTTGAAATATGACTGAATTTTATTAAAAGCAAAAGGAAAAGAGACAAAACACTACGAGAGGGGATGCCAAGATGGCTACCCAAAGCTACCCAAGGAAACACAAGTTACAATCCTTCAACAAGGTGCGGCCTTGTGAGTCATTGTTACTGTGAATACTGTCCTTCTGGTCTTCCTCGTTGTGAATACTCACAGAAATTCCTGAGTGGGTGAGTGTTGTGGGACTGGAATCGTCTACAAGGTGCGGCGCACCATGTTGTATATGTAAATCCAGTCTGTACATCAGATGAGAAGCCTTATTTAAGCCGTAGATACAAAAGATCATCATCATAAATAACTTGGGTGGACACACCAATGGTAACAATGTAAAATTGCAACTAAAACCTGTAAGGTCGTGTTTGGGAGACGAAATTCACCTGTAAGTCAGGAAATTTCATGGGGCTGAGGTGAGAAGACACTTACAGCCCAACGTCCTGATTTTTGAAAAGAGAGAGGGAGAAAACGCACCAACAACCGCCATTACAGCACCTCTCTCTCTCGGCTGGGCATTGGTAGGGTTTTGAAATGAACCTTTTTTTTTTCTTGCATTTGATCCGGGGAAATGGATTTTGCTGAATAAACCTTTTGGGCCCACTGTGAATGTATGTGTTTTATCCACGCCGTCCATCCGTTTTTTTCCGAATCATTTTAGGGGATGGGCCCACAACTGAAACATATCCAAAGCTCAAGTGGACCACACCACAGGAAACGGTGGGATGACGACGTCCACAGTTGAAACCTTTCTAGGCCCCACAATGATGTTTATTTGTCATCCAATCTATCCATAAGGTCACACGAACATGGATGAAAGCCAAAAGAAAAAGCAAATACCAGCTTGATACAAAACTTATGTGGCCCTAAGAAATTTTCAACGGTGTGGTCCACTTGAGCTATGCTTGAATTTTAAGCACAGGTACTCAAATGAGGGGGTAAAACAGATGGACGGCGTTGATAAGAAACATACGTTTAGGTGGCCCAAGCGTACTGAGTCGGTATGCAATCGGCTACGTTGATCCGACCACAGCCGTGATGTATATAACATATCCAAAACTAAGGAAGATCCAAAACTCAAGTGGGCCACACGACAGGAAATAGTGTGGAGGGAAATGCCAACCATAACCTCTTTTATGGCCCACCATGATGTTTATATACCATCCAAGAAGAGGTACAATTGATTAGATGATTTCCATAAATTATACTTTATTTTCTTCCTCTCTTACTGAAGCTAATGCCATTTCTCTCTCTTTTAAACGCTTCTTCTCTTAATTTTAAACGAAATGATCAATCGAAGACTGTCGAAGTTGCTATAACGTATTCATTATATCTTATCAAACTTCGTGAACCATGCAAAAGAGAGAGAGAGAGAGAGAGAGAGAGAGAGAGAGTACATAACATGCTAAAATCAATGAGAAACCATTAGACAAAAACAAAAGACAGATAAAAACAAATACGTTGCACTCCCATTTTATTCAAACATTTACGCAAGTAAAGAACTATATGTCTGGATACACTACATATCACTGAGGGAGTTTATTGTAAGGGATCATATGCTCTAGTTTTTATTTCCAAACTGCGATTGGAGATAATCAACTACGTTCTTCTCAACTTGGAATGCCTTGGCAAGAACATCGTCTGAGATGGGGGGATTCGATCCAAACACAGCATTCGCAATGGTGATGACTCCAGGGTTCTGGCTGCTCAGTCCTGCAATGGCAATGGCATTGGTGTTGCCGATGTTGAACTGGAAGTGAATGAGGCCTATTGGGAAGACAAACACATCACCCTTCTGAAGGGTCTTTGCTATCAGGCGATTGTCAGTGTTGGAAGTGACAAATCCGACGTAGAGGGTGCCTTCCAATACCGTTAGGATCTCTGTAGCCCGTGGGTGCGTGTGGGGTGGATTGAGACCATAGGGTGCAAAGTCTATCCGAGCCAGGGAGATGCCAAGGGTGTTGAGTCCTGGTATCCGGGCTACATTCACTAGGGTCACATTGGACCCAACCTTGTTATTCGTGTCGCCTGGTTTGTCCAGTCCCATGAATGAGAAATCTTCGGCTTGAACTTCCTTTGGGTCCTTGCATACAAATCCATTCACCAATACTGCCATCACATAACACAAAAGAGATTGTAAGCATCATATTCTTTCAAGACCTATTAAACCAACATAAATAGAAGATACTGGACAATAAGGTATATAGGTGGTGTGTCCCACTCATCATGTCAATACTTTTAAGTGGATTGCATTTACATCAAAATATTTTCCGCATTGATGCAATTACTTGATTCTCAATGGAGTGAACATACCTGGGTTGTTCGGATCAGCGACGCAGAAATCCTGTAAAGGGCTTGACTCAAATGCAGAGGCAAGTGAGAAACTAAATGCAAGGAATGCTAGGAGAAGAAACCCAGTGGCCATATTGAAAATTATCTCTGGTTATGTGTATATATGTATGCTAGGAAACCCTAAATCTTATAATGAGGATTGTTTTTTGGCTGTGGGTTTTGTAAGAAGATTAAGCTAGCATTTATAGAGTTACGGAAATGTTTATCACTGAAATGGTCTTATTACTTTGGAAGCAGTTAAGGTTTATTTATTGTTATTTTTTCAAATCCATGACTTCTTCCTGATCTGCGTAGAAGGAGTTGGTTGAGTCAGTTGCTTGTAGAAAATATAATCATTTGTTTACTAAGGCTGGATTTCATATATGTTAACCACTCCCATTTGTCTATGATAAGCTCGGTCGTGCTGTGACCTCTCATGGTATGGTCGAGAATGGGTCCTGGTATTGCTTGGGAGAGGATTAGGTGTTACATGTTAGTGGGTGTTACCCTGACTGTATGGGGCCTACCTTGATGAATGTCTTGTATATCCACGCCGTCCATCTGTTTTTTCATCTCATTTTAGGATTTGATTCCAAAACTTAAGCAGATCCAAATCTCAGATGGATCACACCACTGGAAACTCTTCTAATTGACCATTAAAAACTTATTATAGACCATCAAATTTTTTCGATCTAGCTGAATTTTGTATTTTCCCTTCATCAAGGTCTGTTTGACCTTATCAACAGGCTGGATGGGAGACAAACATTACATTGTGCCCTAGGTGAGCCCTAGGTAGCTTTTAATGGTGGGTATTCAATCACCACTGTTTCCTGCGGTGTGGTCCACCTGGGAATTGGATCTGATTAAATTTTGGGAACATATCCTAAAATGATCTGGAAAAATGGATGGCCGGAGTGGATATGAAACACATTCATCACGGTGGGCCCCATGGTCTGAGTAACTCTCACTAACGTTTTAGGGGTAACACCTAATCTGCACCCGTATGGCCTCTCTGCTGATCACTGTCCAAGAGATTTCCGTAATCGCATGACCATACTAAGCATTCAATCAAAGATAAAATAATAATAATAATAATAACAACCATCATTAAAAGGTTATTTAGATTTGAGATTTTTTAATATTAATGCTTCAGGCCCTATCTTACATATCATCAGCTCAGGTGTTGGGTTCGACCCTTGCGAGCAGAACGCTTCACTTATTATTTGGTAGAAGAAGGGAGCATTTTCCACACCAGTAGGATCAACCATCGATTCATCTGCTCTCATTCAAGGGAGGAGGTCGGGTGTTGTGTTTCCCTGACCGTGGGGCCCATCTTGATGTATGCGTTGTATATCCACCACGTCTATTGTCCAACTCATTTTAAGGCATGGTCTGAAAAAATGAAGCAGATCTAAATCTCAAGTGGAACACACTGCATGAAAAAGTGGTGATTGGCCATTAAAAACTACTTGTGGGCCACAAAATTTTTGGACCAGGATGATATTTGTGTCTTCTCTTCATCCAGGTTTGTGTGACCCTATCAACAGGTTGTACAAAAATGAAACATTCTGGTAGGCCCCAGGAAGTTTTTAATGGTGGCTTTACTTTTGGGACCATGCCCTAAAATGAGCTGAAAAACTGATGGATGTCGTCGAACACATACATCAAGGTGAGCCCCACGGTTAGGTAAACACCCACTACGGTGACACAGAGCAACACCTGATCCATTCCCTTCGTTCACCCGGTAGGTAGTAATTTATTTGTGGGGGAGCACGCAGGCGCCTACCTATGATCATGGTGGCCTTGGACAGAAGGCGTCTACTACTAATTGCACGCGGCCCCAAGACCAGAGATATTCAAATAATTAAGGGCCCCATTTTTGTAAAGCTCTTTCCAGGGGTCATTCCCACCTGGATAAACTGAAATCACAAAAATATTAGCTTTATGGAAAACTTCTATACCCCAATTTAACAGTGGGTGTTCAATCTATACCCCAATTTAACAGTGGGTGTTCAATCCAGGGTTTCTTGTCATGTGGCCCACTTGAGTTTTGGATCTGCCTCAGTTTTGGCCTGATGTCCTAAAATGAGGTGGAAAATGGATGGATGGAGTGGATTTCTCACAAACATCATGGTGGGCTGCACCTGCATCATGCATGGTGGGCTTTCATGTCATCATAGTGGATTTCTCACAGACACATGCACCACAGTAAGAGGATCGTCCGATCCGTGCTCCATTGGCCATCTACCATCAGTTGGCAATTTTGGACCACTAGATCATGAGCACCGATGGTATAGTAAACTGACAGCATGAACATGAAGTAGCCTCCTGCCTGGCATTGTAAAATACCTGTTTTTCACATTAGTGCTTCTGTGGGTCCCATTTGTGGGTCTTCCAAGGTGGTCAATGGCCTGGGCTGGGGTCGGCTTCGGCCTGAATTTTAAACTAAAGGCTTGTTTGGCATTTCTACTCTAATTTAATAAGAAATTTTTGAATAAGAGCTAATTTAACAAGTCTTTTTTTGTTCTAGCTCAGTTTTACATAAGCTTGCTTTGTAAAATCTCAAAAAAAAAAAAAAAAAAGCTCTTATTTAAAATAAACATGTTTCATAAAACTTTCAAATAAGAGCTTTTTTCAAGGGTAGTTGATGTCATTTTTAAAGATTACAACAACTTTAATATAAGACCAATTTAAATGGTTGTTTTAGTGGGCTGTCCATCATGTGGGGCCCAACATCATTCCTAATTGTTCTTTATATGGGCCCCCTCAATGTCTACTACTCATCACCCATGACATGGACTCCACATTTGATGTATCCATAGTGTGAGCCACACTTTTGAAGTGAATTATCCATCATGTGGGGGCCACTTTTGATTTCCACCATTCATCATGTGGGGTGCACCTTCTATGTGGATTGTCCATCATACGGCCCATTTTGGATATGGGTCATCCATCATGAGTGACCTTAGATGTGGGCCATCCATTAGGTGGGGCCCACTTGATGTGAATTGTCCATTATGAGGGGCCATACTTTTATGTGGGTCATCCATCATGTGAAGCCTACTCTGTCCATTATGTGGGCCCACCTTGATGTGGACCATTCATTGTGTGGGGCCCCACCTTCATTATGTGTCGTTCATCATGTGGGCCCACCTTCAATGACCATCATCCATCACGTGGGTCCCATCTTTGACATGGACTGTCCATCAAATGGGACCCACTTGATGCACATGTTCTGCCATGTTGGGCCACACTTTAATACGGGTTATCTATCATGTGGGGCCCACCTTTGATGTGAACCTTTCATTATGTGGGCCTACCTTGATATGGAGCCCCACTTTAATATGAGTCATTCATCGTGAGGGGCCCATATTTGATGTCCACCATCCATCATGTGGGTCCCACCTTTGTTGTGGACCACTATCATGTGGGGCCCACTTGATGTGGATAGTCCATCATGTGGGACCTACCTTTGATGTCAACCATCCATCATGTAGGTCCCACCTTGGCTGTGAACCATCCATCATGTGGAGCCCAACCTTTAATATGGGTCATTTATCATGTAGGCCCACCTTTAATGTCAACCTTCCATCATGTGGTCTCACATTCAATGTCCACCATCCATCCCGTGGGTCCTACATTTGATGTGGAACATCCATCATGTGGGTCCCATATTTGTTGTGGACCATCTATCATGTTGGGCCCACTTGATTGAATAGTTCATCATGTGGGACCCACCTTTGATGTCCACCATCTATCATGTAGGTCCCACCTTTGCTATGGACCGCCATCATGTGGGGCTCAACCTTCTATATGGGTCATTCATCATGTGGGCCTACCTTTAATGTCAATCTTCCATCATACGGTCCCACATTCAATGTCCACCATCTATCACGTCGGTCCCACCTTTGATGTGAACCATCATCAGGTAGGGCTTGCTTGATGTGGATCGTTCATCATGTAGGGCCACACTTTGAAGCAAGCCATCCATCATGTGGGGCTCACCTTTGATGTGATTGTGCATTATGTAGGCCCACCTTTGATATGGGCCATTCATCATGTGGGGCCCACCTTCACTATGGGTCGTTTATCATATGGGCTTGAATAAATTGTAAAGAGAAGAGAAGAGAATAAGATGGGAATTACTTGAAAAGTTTAAGGGTAAACTTGTCCAAAAATTAGTTCACAGTCTTTACCCGTTTAAGCCAAATAAGCTCCGTTTCAAAAAGTAACCCCTCCCAACTTATCATATCGGAGCTTATTTGCTACTTTCTAAAAAAAATAAGTACTTCATTAGACTTTCACCAAATGGTTTAATAAGCTCTTATTTGTAGAGATGCCAAACTCTCCTTAATTGTGTTGGGCCTAGATTTTGCTAGGTCCAAGCTCAGCCCATTGACAGCCCTAGAGTCTCCACAATAGACAATCCTGGCTGGATAGGTGATCCGCCTCAGGTGGGCTTCTTTTAATGAACGGAGAAGATGGTCTCCAGAGCAAATTTATTTTATTTTTAATTACTAAGTGAGATACTCTATATGCTCTCAGAGTACTCTAACTTAGAGTGCTCTAGTTTCATTGGGACACTTATACAATCTTATTCATTAATCGAGACCGTTCATTAGGTCCAATGCAGATTTATGGGCTACCATGCAAACTTCACTCAATTTGACTAACTCTAACCATTTGATCAATGTTCTTCAATATGTACGGTCAAGATAATTTGCACAAAAATAGGTCCAATCAACAATTGGATCCATCTATTTGTTAGGGACCATCATGGTTGCTTATGATTCTATGGAATCTCTTTTGTTAGGCAATCATAAAGATCCCATCCATTGGCTTCGTAAAAGGATGTCTATGGAAAACAAGGCCAAATCAAGGATGGTGGATCGTCCGATCAGTGTGATTTTTGCTTGGTAACCCATGAAATTCGTTCAACAGTTCAGATCTATCAATTAGACTGTCCAAGTTAACTGATGCAACTAGGAGCACCATAATTTACGGTACTCTGCAAGCACAAGAGCATTTTTTTCTTATATGACCCGTTGCTTGAATCTATGCACACTGATGCATGTGAACTCAGTTCTGGCAAATAGGACCCATGTTTTGGTAATCCAGACCATTGGTTCAGTGAGTGTGGCCGTAAATGTAGAACGACCCAAAAATCCTGACCTTTAGCCACCAATTATCTCAACCTTTTTTTTATTTTTATTTTTTTTTTAAGTTGCATGTGGGCCTTTGATTTGTTTCTCCTCTCAACCATCCATTTGTAGGCCAAAAATTGGAAGGCTGTGATTTTCCCATCAAGGATACTTTTGGGGGGTAGCCCATCCACAGGTGTGACACAAAGTTCAGTAATATTCACTACCAAAACATTGGTCTCACCGGCGATGTGACGTGGACGAATTTGGACGACCATGGTGGTTTCTTCTCACTGTCCAAATTCCACCAAAGTGGACCAGAATCATCTAAAACACCCAAGAATCGTGGGGTCCACTGGTTGCATATGGAGACTCCACTCGGCCCATCAGGTTGTATGGTCTTGTATGGCCTTGGGCAAAAAAATCAGCAATACACGCAATTAATGCAGCGGAGAGCGGGTGAGATCGAGCACTGTCTCTCTCACAGGGATAACTAATCCGAATCTCGGATCTACAAGGACTCTACGACCCATCTTCGTCAAATCCACGATCGGATATCTTGAATCCACGAGACCTTCTCTTCAAATCCATGAAGAACAACTCAAATTCACGAGCAAAAGTAAAGATAAACTCAAAATTTTACTTAAAATATTAAATGAAAATGTCTAAAATGAAATCAAAGTAACATTAAATAGCAAACAAAACCCTAATCTATGCAACCTAGGTGTCTTAATTGCAAAAGGAAGCTAAATCAATCTAAAACGTAAACAAACGTTCAAAATAGAAAGTCTTAATGCGCACTTTGTGCGGGGGCTGGCCGACTGGTCGGTCAGGGGTCCCCGACCGGTCGGACGTGGTCCAGATAGTCCACAGAGTTTTGCTCTCCGGATTCGGAAATTCGACCGGTTGGTTGAAGTTTTCAACCTGCAATTGTTGTGATTCTTCAACTCCTTGTTTTGGATCTCTTGGGCCCACCCTTAGATCTTTCTCCTAGCTATTTTCCTTCCACGATCTGGAGGATGTGTCGCTATATCAGTCGCCCCCTCTTGAAAGAAACTCGACCTCGAGTTTCACCTATTCTCTTGAATCGTCGCTGCAAGTGCTATACAACACAAGAAGAGATTGTCCCCTTCCCTTGGCTTGTTGGCGGCCGTTGTTCAGGTTTGCTGGAGCAATGATGATTCTCCTTCCGTCCTTGCTGAAGGTGATGACGCTGTCTTGGCCACGATGTACGGCATTCCGATCAGATTGCCAGGGACGCCCAAGAATCATGTGACAAGCGTCCATGTCCACCAAATCGCAACATATGCAATCCTTGTAAGCCTTGCCGATCGAAAAGGAAACAAGGCATTGTTCCTTCACCTCTGTCATATTTCCTTTCTGAATCCAACCTACATCATATGGCGAAGGATGTAGGGTCGTCTTAAGCTTCAACTTGTCCACCATCACTTGAGATACGATGTTCTCACAGCTACCACCATCAATAATCACATCACACACCTTCCCATCCATGGTACATCTCGTGCGGAATAGGTTGTGATGCTGTGGATGAGCATGTGATTCCGGAGTGTGTCCATAGCCTTGCACAATTAAGGACAAACCATGATCTTCTGAAATCCAGTCACTCCTTTCATTCTCTTCTTCAGCAATATTTTCCGACTCAGATTGGACATCGTCCGTGGTGATAATTACATTAGCCGCGGGCCGTTGATGACAAACCTTTGAAAGGTGGCCTGACTATCTATATTGGAAACAACGATCGGGCCTCGGTCGGCCGTACGAACTCAAAATTTTACTTGGACAGGGCACGATTACTGAACGTTGTGGCCGTGCTTGGCCACTCCCTAGTGCAGTTTGGTGGCCAACATGGGGCTGAGCACGATAAAAAATAGTTTCCTTTCCCTTGGAAAGGGACGGATCTTGAGCGGGGTAATTTGTGGGGGCCATAGGAGGAGGATCGACACTTATGGGGGTCCTTGCTAGTTGTGCCTCAACGCGTTTAGAGACCTGAATGGTCTTATCCACAGTCTAGACCAATCACAATTGAACTTGGTCCTGAATCTACCTATGTACCTTGCAGTTTTCTGGGCTTCCGTCTCAAACAACTCGTTGCGAGTCGTAAGGCGATCAAATTCTGATAAATAATCCATGATGGATCGACCTCCCTGCTTATAATTTTGATACTGATGAAATAATACTTGTTCATAATCGCTTAGTAAAAACCTAGATTTCAGCAACCATTTCATCCGAGGCCATGAACTGATGGAGAGTTTATTCTGGTGGGTGTGCGTATTTTGTAATTGTTCCCATCAAGTCGAAGCGCCCGATTTTAACTTGTACACGACAAGCTTCACTTGTAAATCATCGGGGACTCCTATGTAGTCAAAGTATCTTTCAACTTTGGCTAACCAATTGAGGAAATCCTTGATACCGAGTGTGCCATTAAAATTAAGGAGTTCACCCTTACCTCGAAATCATCTATCAGCGAGATTAACACGCGCCTCTCTGTCGTCGAGGCGTCGGAATATGAAGTTTTCCACTTCGTTATCGCTGGATCTGATATCTTTTTCTTCAATTGGCCGACTGTTGGCCACCGGCAATGCTCAGTGGACCATGTCGTTATGTGGCATAACTACCGCAGGAGGGCAGACGTCGTTAGGAGGTTGTTGCGGTGCGAAGGTTGCGACGAGGCGATCGAATGAAGCTTGTAGCCCTTGCATAGTTTGAAGGTTCTCTCGTCGGAACTCTATGAAGTCTCTCGATGTCAGGGGTTGTTCCTTGGAACCTCCATCGACAGGGTTGTTGTCGTTGCTTCCACTAGAAGCCATCACCGAGGAAGAACATCGCTCTGATACCAATTAATGTGGTGGAAAGCGGGTGAGATCGAGCACCGTCTCTCTCACGGGGATAACTATTCTAAATCTCGGATCTACAGGGACTCTTCAACCTATCTTTGTCGAATCCACGGCGGGATATCTCGAATCCACGAGACTTTCTCTTTGAATCCACGAAGAACAACTCGAATCCACGAGTGAAAGTAGAGATAAACTCAAAGTTTTACTTAAAATATTGAATGAAAATGTCTAAAACGAAATCAAAGCAACATTAAATAGCAAACCAAAGTCTAATCTACGCAGCCTAGGTGTCCTAATTGCAAAATGAGGCTAAATCAATTCAAAACGGAAAAAAACGTTTAAAACAAAAAGTCTTAGTGCGCACTCTGCGCGGGGGCCGATCGGTCGGGTCCCCGATTGATCGGACGTGGTCCAGACAGTCCAGAGAATTTTGCTCTCCGAATTTAAAAATTCGATCGGTCAAATGTCCGATCATCAGGGGTACTCGACCGGTCGGCTGAAGCTGTCGACCTGCAATTGTTGTGATTCTTTAACTCCTTGTTTCGGATCTCTTGGGCCCACCCTTAGGTCTTTTTCCTAGCTATTTTCCTTCCACGATTAAGGGACGTGTCGCTACATCAGCAACTCAAGTGGGCCAGCATGATGTGTACCGAGTATAGATAGGTGTAACTCATTGGAATAAAGTAAAGATACAATTATTAATCTGAATCAAAACTCAGGTAAGTGGGTCACACCGCAAAGAGGTTTTAGGAGAAATTTTACATTGTCAGCATTTGCATGGTCCACCAGAGTTTTTCATTGGGGTGATAAATTTTTTATGTACAGTTTTAATAAGTGTTCCCACCTGACGGAACAAAGTGGATTAAAATGTACAATATGGTGGACCCACAGAGCTTTGAGGTTCCACCTATAGGATTCTAGTTGAGTTGACTTCTAAGTTGACTTTGACTTTGCGTCAGCCGTTCCTCTCTCATCACTCATCAGTCATCCCACAAACCCGCAAAGACTATTAAGGAGAAATTTTACATTGTCAGGCATTTGCATGGCCTCTCAAGTATTTTCTTCCGGTGATAATTTTTTACGTACGGTTCTAATTAATAAGTTTCCTACAGCCTTTTGGGTCACACTTCAAAGAGGTTTTAGGAGAAATTTTACATTACCAGGCATTTGCATAGCCCACTAGGGTTTTTCATCCGGTGATAATATTTTCTGTATGGTTCTAATAAGTGTTCTCACCGAATGGATCGAAGTGGATTAAAAGGTAAGACAAGGTGGCCTTACAAAGCTTTGGGGTTCCATGTATAGGAATCCAGTTGACTTGACATCTAAGTTGAGTTGACTTTTGCAGGCCTTTCCTCTCTCTCATCAGGCAACCAACAAGCTCGCATAAAGGTCATAGGAGAAATTTTACATTGTCAGGCATTTACATGGCCTATCAGAGTTTTTCATGGGGTGATAATTTTTTTATGTACGGCTCTAAAGCCTCTTTGGATTACAAAGAGGTTTTAGGAGAAATTTTACATTGTTAGGCATTTGAATGGCTCACTAGAGTTTTTCATCGGGTGAATTTTTTTTATGTATAGTTTTAATAAGTGTTCTCAACTGATGGATCAGACTGGTTTAAAAGGTATAACATGGTGGCCCCACAGAGCTTTAGAGTTCCGAGTATAGGATCCCAGTTGACTTGACTTGTTGTCAGCCTTTCCTCTCTCTCATCAAGTGACCTTGGACGGTTCAAATCAAGTGGATTAAGTGAGGCCCAGCCTTACCTGAGATGGTGCAGCTCTTATTGCGGGGCCACCTTGATGTATGTATTTATATCCGGGCTGTCTATCCGATTTTCCGGATCAATTTAAGGCATGGTCTGAAAAATGAATCAGATCCAAATTTTAGGTGGACCGTAGTATAAGAAATAGTGGTCAATGAACGCCCTACCATTAAAAATTTCCAAAGGCCCACTGTAATATTTACCTAATATTTATTTACCATTCAACCGGTTGATGAGGTCATATAAATTTGGACGAAGGGAAAAAAGCAAATATCAGCTTGATCCAAAACTAGCTTTTGATTACATATTTTTGGGCTCTTGCCCTAAAATGAGCTGGCAAAATGAACGGATGGCGTGGATGAAACACATACATTACGGTGGGTCCCACAGAGGATATTCCTGTGGCTGGTGCAACAGGCAATCCGCTTTCCTCGAGAAAAGATGCATATGAAAAATCTCTCATCGTCTCTCCCTCTCTCTCTCTCTCTCTCTCTCTGGACTGCTTATCGTTTAAGAGGGATTCCTAATCCTGCAATTTCTGTAAGTGAAATAAATTAAGGACTCCTTTGGCATGGCTGTGAATCAGATGGATTTGAGGTTTGCAGTGGATTTTGTTTTTGTTTTTTTTTTTTTGTTTTTTTTGTTTTTTTTTGTTTTTCTCAATTTGGTAGTAAGGAATTGAGGGGATTTGGATTTGAGAGGAACCCAAGTCTGCCAAAAAAAAAAAAAAAACTCCCACCTCAAAGCTATAATTTCAAATCCACTCAATTTCTTACGGACCAAAATCCATTTGCAGGATCTCAAATCTATGTTGCCAAATGGACCCTCATGTTCTTCTTGTTTTTGAGTTTGTCTAATTTCCTGTTTTAGGAGCGTTTGGATGATGCACTATTAAATTGAATTGTAGTTGCCAGTAATAATAGTCTGCATTTGGTTGAACAATATATCTAGGAATTAGATTAACCAGGAAATATCCATCATATTTAGTGCAACCAAGTGCGTTTTGAGGAACTACCTAAATACTCTCATTTTAGTTTTTTCTTTAAAAAGTAATGCATTGAGAATTGTGGGCCCCATGAAGTTTATGTCTGACATCCAACCCATCCAATAGATATACCACACGCGTCGATTACAATACTGATTAAAAAAAATTGGCGAATCCAATGATAAGATGGGCCAACGATAAAAGCTAACGTACACCACTCATAGCCATCCAAATTTATCTATATCTCATTTGGTGATTTAATTAGCAAAAGTTTTTGTTGCTTTAAAGTGTTATTAACCAGTTGCACTAAAAGCTCGAGCTGGGAATGGTAGAACAATATATATACCATGTTACTAACCGGTTACACTAAAAGTTTGAGCTGTTAGGGAATGGTAGAACAATGTATATTAGGGGGTTTGTTGACGCCTCCAACAGTTAGCTAGGGCCTGTGTGGTTGCAGAATCTAGATTCCAGAGAAAATCCAAATTCCAGTGTTGAAATCCAAAATTGCATAAATTGAATTGAAATCCAAATTCCATCTGGAACTTGTTGTTTAGTTGAAAACTATGTAATCTAGATTCTGTTTGAACGTTGAAAACTATGTAATCCAACCATTGCCCACTTGGGCTTCAGATCCGCCTGAGAACTTGACCCCTAGCCTATAGTAGTTCCGCAAGACAGATGGCAAATAAACATTATAGTGGGCCCTAAAAAGTTTTTAGCGGTGGACGTTCAATCAACACTGTTATGCTGTGATGTGGTCAACTTGAGATTTAGATCTGCCTCATTTTTGTCTAATGACCTTAATTGAGCTCTCAAAATGGGTGGACCGCGTGGATATAAAACACATATATCATAGATGTACAACAGATACATCGAGGTGGGCACCATTCTAGGGGTATTATCGTCAACATTGAATGATGCTCACTTCAGCCTCTTTTCCCTTCCGTAGAAACGGTCACACCGTTTCCACTAATCCTGATTCTAGCCAATTAAGGTTTCCAGATGGAATCCTATTTGGTTAGAATTTGCCGCCAAACACACTAGTTAAAATTGGATTTTGCAGGAATCCAGATTTTAAGCTGGAAACAGGTTTCCATATGCCAACCAAACAGGAGGGTTTGTTGAGCCATGAATTGTGCATATCTGAACTCCGATTCATAGTATAATTTTGTAATTAAGTTGTTAAAGATAAGGACTTATGCTTGTTTTTGTGTTTGTAAGTAAAAGAGAGATGACATGGATTTAATGTTAATTTGAAGCATTTAGAGTAATTAGAAAACCAAACTTTGATGAGCCAAAGAAGTGGAGAAAAAGCCTTGAAGGAATCAAGTTGAAGATCTGAAATGACCAGAAAAGTCATATTACAGAGCTGCAGGGCTAGAAAAGTAAAACGCAGAAAGTTCAGCAGATGACCATACAGAATGCAGAAATCTGTATTTTTGGCCTTCGCGCGCCCGACCATCACTTCAATGGGCGCCCAAAATTAACAAAAATTTCAGATTTCTTGCTGGAACTTTTCTGAACATAGTTGGGCTCCCGACCACGACTGGCCGGGCACCCGATGACCCATCGGGCTCCCGATAAAGAGCTTCCGGGTGCCCGAAATTCAAAAAAAATTCACCAAACTTGCTGCGCTTCACGACAATCCTCTCCACCTCTCACAACTTCAATATCCTTCCATGATACCCTAGAAAGAGTGTGAGGTGTCCTTTTAGAGCAAAAATCACCCACCGCCTTAAATTGCGTAAGAATTTACGCACTTACATCGATCATCGGGCGCCCGGAGAGTGTTGGTTGGGCGCCCGACCATACCATAAAACAGTCTAGCGAGTTTGGTGAATTTTTTATAAATTTCTGGTGCCTGACGGGTCATCGGGCACCCGGTCAGCTGTGGTCGAGAGCTTGGCCATGTTCAGAAAAGTTCCAGCAAGAAATATAAAATTTTTATCAATTTCGGGCGCTCATCGGAGTGATGGTCGAGCGCTCGAAGGCCAAAAATACAGATTTCTGCATTCTGCATGGTCATCTGCTGAACTTTTTGCATTTTACTTTTCTAGCCCTGCTTCTCTACAATATGACTTTTCTGGCTATTTCAGGTTTTCAACTTGATTCCTTCAAGGCTTTTTCTCCACTTCTTTGGTTCATCAAAATTTGGTCTTTTAATTACTCCAAATTCTTCAAATTAACATTAAATCCATGTCATCTCTCTCTTTTACCTATAAAAAACACAAAACAAGCATAAGTGTTTATCTTTAACAACTTAATTATGCAATTGTGCTATGAATTACGGTTCAGATATGCACAATTCATAGCTCAACACACCCCCCAATCAGCATTTTCTACTCTCGAGCAAAACATGCGTGAAGCAATTTCAATTTTCTAAAAATTTGATATTGGTTTAATAGAAGTTCAATTTATAATTCTAAATCAAGTCTAGTGACAAGACTTGATGAAGAATCATGAATGTGATCTCAATTGTTTTGTGAAAGATTCGGTTGTTTAATTAAATACGCCCAATGCCTTAGTTATTATAAGAAAACCATATCAATGGATGATCCATCTATGTTAGATGTATTATGATGATTTGATTGCTTCATATTCTGATTGGATAGGGATAGAACTCTGACTCCAATTGAGTTATTGGCTTGAATGGTTTGAATTGGCATTGTGAATGATTATAAGTGGATCATTAGTGCTCTGGTGTTTTATTTTCCTGATTTAATTTTGAAGTAGATAGTTTTATGTTCTTAAATTCCATCCATCAATACAAATCCGAGTTTAGCTCATCCTAGTTATAAAGTTTAGAATTGTTATGACAATCCTTAAGGATCGACCTCAGTCTTATCGAAAATTATTATTACATCGCAGCCTTGCACTTAAGGCGAGCAAACATGGTTCATATGTTAGACGAATTGAATGTTAAGAAGATACCTCATGAGCCCACAATTCTCGACTTTAATGCCTTTTTGAAGTGATAAAAAAATTTGAATGAGGGTGTTTTCATATTTTCTCCTCATGAAAAACCATCTCCCTCAAATTTCAGTCCAGGCATTCCTTGGTAAGATGCAAATTTCTCAAGAATTGTGTAGTAAAAATCTCAAAATTTTGTAATTTCCATGGCATTTATATCAAAGAAGTTAGCTTCAATTTCCAATTAGAATGGGTTCAAATTTTGGAGGCTACTTCATTACTATGTAATGTTCGCTTTTCAATTCACTTCTACATCCAAATATAGTTAGCAAAATCGCATACAACCAAAAAAAAAAAAAAGGAAGAAAGAAAAAAAGAAAAGGAAAAAGTATGGGAAATGCCTGTATTTAATTCATTCTTGATCATAAAAGAAAAATATGGTAAAAAAAAATAAACTCCAAAAATTAGTGAATGAAAAGTTCAGGTTGAATACAATTTGCATTAAAAAATAGAGTAAAATATGGCTATATATATATATATATATATATATACAGATTCCCGTTCACACCCACGCATACCACATGGGTACTCGAACCCTTAACCTTAGTGTTGAAACCCACAGGGTCTATCACTGAGCCATGAGTAAAAAAATGGCTATATGTAAGTGCATGTATGTGTGCATATATTATATATAAATGAGGTTAAAATAAATAAATGTTAATTAAAATACTAAGAATTTCTCTGTGTATGAACAACTATGTATATATGTAGTCAAATTATGCTCCTTGCTTCTTGTGTCTCACCTGCTAGCCCAGCTGGAAGATGCCTAGGCATTTCAACAATAGGTCTCAGGTTCGAGTGCTAATGAGACACACTAATCCCATCGGTGGGTGGGTGCATCATGTGACTAACTGTGTGGGTGTGTTGCGCAACTAACAGGGTGGGTAAGATCCATGACAAAAAAAAAAAAAAAAAAATCCATCATTTTTTAAGTAATCTTATAAATCAATCAATCTCTATTAATTTTTTTTTACATTCTATTCAATTTTGTCAGTAGGTGATGACTACCAATCTCTATATTTTTACTCCTCCGAAAGATTTTTGGTTTATTTTAATAAAACGTGTTTTATTGAAAAAACAAAAAAAGAGTTTATTCGATTTGCCCAAAAAAGAATTTTTTTCCTATCTTCTAAAACATACGAACTTTTAAATGTTTGATCAAGTATACTTGTATTTTTCTAAAATTTGGAGTTTTGCTAACCATGATCCAAACACCACCTTATTTGTTTTCCTAAAAATGCAATCCAATGCACCATCGGAGATCGTAAAACAGCCTTAGAATCCCTTTTCATTTGTTAGGCTGCTTCAACTCATTCTCATTTTTCTGATCTTTGCAGTAGTTTTTGAAGGAAAACGAAGAGCAACTGGTGTACGCTTCCAGAGTCACTGAAGTAGCATGGCACTTAGATGTAAGATCTCTCAACTAACATTAATTATTATTAATTTTTTGTACTTTATCCTCTTAAGTTTTATTAGTGTTAGAATGTATATACAAATAGTGACAGATGTGTCGGAGGTGGAAGGAATGGGAGATTGACGGTCAGGATTGAGGTCAAATCATAACTCTAATAGTATTTTAAATTTTAGGGACTACATTTTGAGGAGCTGTTGTGTCATTATTCCATATAGAAAAGGTAGGACATTTGTAGAAGATCTTAACAACTACACATGTATCTATTCATATACTTATCTATATCATGTACAATTGTGCATAGATATCCTATACTCTAATAATTAAAAAGAATTTAATTTTTGAAAAGCTAATCTTGTGGTCGTTCTTGTAGGCTACGGGAGTTGTTTTGAATTCGGCTTGAGACCAAAGAGGCGCAATAAGTTCTTCCTAAGCAATGGAGCTGAGCTATTAGAAGAGCTGATTACTTCTTCTGAAGGGAAAAGTAAACCAATCCACATTTTTTCCATGCAAGAGCTTGAAAAGGCAACTAACAATTATGCAAAAGACTTAATTTTGTTTGAAGATTCATATTGCATAATTTACAAGGGAACAATCGATGGCCAGGGCTATTATCATTTCTAAGTGTAAGTGGTTCGAATTATTTCACCCCAAGAGAGGCTATGAAGTTGCAATTCTATCTCAAATTAACCATGTGAATGTGGTGAAGATACTTGGATGTTGCCTTGATACTGAAATTCCAATACTAGTCTATGAATTCTTCTCCCAGGTTACTCTTTATCAATGTATTCACAAAGCTGGAACTTCAGGCTATATTTCATGGGAAAATTGCTTAAAGATTGCCATAGGAGTAGCGTATGGACTTACCTATTTGCACATAGGCACGAACAAGCCCATCATTCATAGGGATATAAAATCCAGGAAAATTTTGTTGGATGAACATTGTAATGTCAAAATTGTTGGTTTTGAGCTATTGGTTTCAATGCCCAACGGTGAATCAGAGATAAAATGCAATGTCGCAGGGACTGACGGGTATCTTGATCCGGTGTATGCTTTGAAGGGGCAATTATCAGAAAAGAGTGATGTTTATAGCTATGGGGTAGTTGTGTTTGAGATTTTAACCAGAAAGACTGCTAGAGAGTTGCATTATTCCGACTCAGTTTTTCAGTTTGTTGAATGCACAGAAGAGAAGCGTCTTGGCTTTGTCGAGGCAAGTATTCTTAAAGAAGCAAAGAGAGATCAACTGATGGGATTTGCACAGCTTGTTGGGAGATGCCTTGCGCGAAGCTGGGAGAAGAGGCCTACAATGAAGGAAGTTGTTCAAGGACTCCAAAGAATTGAAGGGTTATGAAAATTGTCTAAGAACAAGCCCTGCTCTTTGATCACCACATGCCTGTTAGGATGTAATAAGAGACGTTTTCTCTAATTTCATATTGTCAACATTGGCATTGTCATAGCTTTGGCCCAGCTGTTTGAATCATTGTAAAGGAGAATCCAATCAAATTGAAAGGGGTCCAATGATGTAGGGTCTAAATGGGCCCAAAATGGGGACCCAAGCCATTAAGGTGAAGGATATGAAGAAATATGAAAAAAAAAAAAATTGAGGACCTTGTATTTCTCTGATACCAACCGAGTCTGAATTTGTGTGATGGAAACCCATTATGACTATCAATGAGGCCCACATTGTTTGGTGCACACTTGGACCACCACACAATTAGTGAGTCCCATAAATGTCATTACTCAATTGCCTGGTTCCAATAATTAAAATGGTGTCTCATCAGCCCAGCCTGTTTATGGTTTCTAAGGGTATATTCAAACTCTGTTTTTTTAAATGTATTTTTTTGAAATATTAATTAATGGCTAATCTATATTAGACAACTTAATCATAGTAATTAATATTTATGCTTGGGCAGGGCTAGGGTTAGGTTAGGCTGGTTCTGGGCTCAGGTCTACCACAGGGCCAGACGGCTTAATTCTTACTATGCTGGCTGGGCTTGGACTAACCTTAGCCCTGTCCATACTCATCACCACGTTGAAGCCTTAGGAGGGCTGAACCGTAATCTCTCTCTCCTATTTGTAAAAATTCAAGCAATCTGGTAGTTTGAGAGATTACCGTAAAATGTACACCAAAGTAACAGATTGTAAAATACCTGCTTGTCACATTGGTGCTACTATCGGGCCCATATGTGGGTCTTCCAGGGCTATCAGTGGGCTGGGCCTGGGGTTGTACGTTCGGCTTGCTTTTGACTGTTCGGGCTCGGCCTATTCAAAATTTTGATTTTGCAAGGCCCCTTGACAGCCCTAGGGTCTCTACACAATAGACAATATCCTGGCTAAATAGGTGATCCACGCATCAGGTGGGCTTCTTTGAATGGACGGAGAAGATGGTCTCCTACGTCATCTTCCAGTACACATCCAACGCAAGAATTTTATTGCTATCATCATCATTATTTGATGAAGAGAAGATGCTCCAATGCTCTCATAGCACTATAAGTGAGAGTGCTCTAATTGCATTGGGACACTTATACAATCTTATTCATTAATCCAGACCGTTCATTAGGTCGAATGCACGTACCATGCAAACTTCACGCTATTTTGACTAATACTAATCATTTGATCAATGGCCTTTAATATTGATGATCAAGATAATTTGCACAAAGATAAGCCCGATCAACAATTCGATCCATATATTTGTCAGGGACCATCATGGGCTGCTTATGATTCCATGGAATCACTTTTGTTAGGCAATCATCAAGATCCCATCCATTGGCTTGGGAAAAAGTAGAGCTGTAAACACGAACAGAGCCAGTTCGAAAAGCAAGCTCAGCTCGGCTTGAAATAGCTCAGTTTGGCTTGGCTCATAGGTTGAACAAACCAAGCTGAGCTCATTTTTTGGGGGCTCGTTGAGAATTTGAACTAAGCTCGAGCTTGTTGGAAATTCGGTCAGTGGAGGCACCGAAGAATAGCAAACAATCACTACACAACCTACACAAGCAATCAACACAAAAGCAAAGGAATTTTATATGGAAAACACTTGCGGAAAAAACCACGGCACAAAGCGATACCTCCACTATGAATTCCAGAAGATTACAAAGCTAATCTACCCTCAAGCAAATCCCAAAGATGAACAAGGCACTCTCAAACCTCACAATCTCTCCCCCAAGCCCTAATCTCGAAATAGGACTCCTTGGTATTGATTAGCATGCATCTAAGACGGATTAGGAGGTGCTTTTATAGGCCTCTAACCCAAAATAGAAACATGCAACTCGTATTTGTGCAAAATCGCGCATATACCCGACCAGTCACAACTGGTCGGACCTGTGCAAAACAGGTCCAGAGAGTTTGCCTTTAAAAAACTTCAAAATTCAGCATCCACCTGACCGGTCAAGACCGGTCGGCCTCCTCTGTCCGACCGGTCAAGACTGGTCGGGCACTGTGTCCAGCAAGCTTACGTCTTCTCTGTCCAAAAACAGGGACCGGTCGACCTTCCTAAATGACAGCCTTTTGAAGGCTTTGACAACAAACTCCACCGAAGCCTTCAAAATCGAACCATTTTCCCTTTCCTTCGTCGATCAACTCATCTTCAAATATAGTGTCGTCGCTTCTCGTGAACACTGCGTCTTCATTAAGCCTTTGCCAATCTCAGAGAAGTTACGCAGAACTTGAACTTCTCTGTTGGGACCACCTTGATAAGCATATCCGCCGAATTCACGCTAGTGTGAATCTTGTCCAGAGTCACATCTCCTTCCTCAAGCACCTGTCGAATAAAATGGTGACACACATCAATGTGTTTAGTACGAGAGTGATAAACAGAATTTTTAGCTAAATTGATAGCACTGGAGCTGTCACAATTAACCGGCACGGCTTCCTGCTGAAGCCCCAGCTGATTTATTATTCCTTTCAACCAAACAACTTCCTTGAAAGCTTCTGTCACCGCCATGTAATCAGCTTCAGTAGTGGAAAGAGCCACCACAGACTGAAGCTTAGACTTCCAACTAATCGCTCCACCCTGCTAATACAAATGAGTACCCTGAAGTCGACCTCCTACTGTCCAAACTACCTGCGTAGTCAGAATCGACGTAACCAACCAACTTATTCTTAGACATTTCAAACGTCAAGATATAGTCCTGTGTACCCCGAATGTATCGAAGTATCCATTTCACAACTTCCCAATGTTGTTTGCCTGGGTTAGTGTTCGCTTCCCCAAGTGTAGGGTTGCGATGTAGTAATAAACTCGGTAAGACCGAGGTCGATCCACAAGGACTTATATAGGAATTCACAAACACTTCCAATAGCTTCTATTGAAAAGCTAACAACCAGAATTGAGAAGATTGATGTAAATAGCAATTTTGAACTTAAACTGAAGTAATCAATTAATAAAAGGCACTAGGGGTTCAAGGATCCACTTGTAGCAATCCTTGATGCTCAATTCGCCATGGTTTCTCACTTTCTCAACTAGAATCGAAATTAAGATCTATCTAGTCGGATGATAGAGCAGTTAAACCAAACAATCTGCCATGTGTAAGAGCCATGTGTATGATTCACTCAATGCAAACTAGGACGAGCATACTCAATTGCATAGGCCAGTCCTAATTCCAATAGACTAAGTTCATAATCATAACCATCATTAAGTACTGTCACAAGACAAAGCTAGATCATGATTTGAACTTGATTCAAATCACATACACAGTCCACATACAATAAAATTTCAGAAAAAGTAGAACTTTGGTAGGAAGTTTCCACAAGAAGATCATAGTACTAGAGCGTACTCCAATTCCTCGGATCATACAGGTCTAGACTAACACCAAACAATTAAGAACTTAAGTACTTCCTCCAAACATCCATGAGTCATCATAAGACTAAGAAAAACTACTTAGAACTTGAATTAAACTTCAAACCATTGTTCATAAACATGAAATCCAATCTTAAAACCAACTTCAAACGAATTGAAACATCTTAAATTCACTATAAGCTTCACCTTTTAGCCCTAGCTAAGAGGTTTAGCCGTTCATGATCCAAGGAAACATGAAGCAACTAAGAAAAACATAAAAAACTGAGAAAGCAAACTAGGAGTTGTGGAACTCCGAAATCCACTTCCGCCGCCTCCCACCTTACTCAAACCCTTCTAAGATACCCTAGGAACGATCCCTAGGTGTCCTTTTATAGTGGGGAGGCTCCGTAGCATCAGAATCTTCCAGAAATTGCGTAAGCTTATGTAGTGGGAGAGAAATCCGGAACAGAAAAGGAAAGTTCGCAGTTTTACGCATGGCCGACCGGTCGCACGACCGGTCTGAGTGGCTTGGCCAACCGGTCACGACCGGTCGGACTCATCTAGGAAACAGTCCAGCAAGCTCCAGAGCTATCAGACCTGTTGGCCGACCGTTTCGGACTGGGCAGGCTGATCGGTCACGACCGGTCGGACTGTTTATTCAAACTGTCCAGAGAGTTCCAGAGGCTCAGGGGGGTATGGCCGACCGGTCTAGTCTGGTTGTGGTCCTCCTGGCCGACCGGTCACGACCGGTCTTGACTTCTTTTCTTCTTCATTTCTTTCTTTCTTTCTTTTCTCTGCTTTCTTCTTTTTTTGGCCCACCTTGAGTCTTCATCCAAAGCTCCTAAGTAGATCCTTTTGGTCTCCTATTGGGTGAAGTCCACTCTCATTCCTGTAATCACAAAACATGCATTAAGTTAGTCTTTAAATCATGAAAACCCTGTATAATGAGTGATGAATTGGGGTTAGAATATGCACAATTAAGAGTTTAACAGTTAGACATGAATCGGCTTACAACACCTATAGCCTGTGAAATATCTGGTCATGTACAGACCATTGCATACATTAAACTACCCACAGCATTTGAATAGGGCACATGAGATATAACATGTTTTTCTTCATCCGTTTTGGGACAATGTTCAGAAAAAAGCTTGAAGCGAGCCGCGTGGGGAACGCTAACCGGTTTGGACTTGCTCATCTCGTATTTTTTCAATACCTTCTCAAGGTATTCTTCCTGAGATAACCACAACCTGCTCCTCTTCCTGTCTCTATGAATATCTATGCTAAGAACCTTCTTTGCAACCCCCGGATCCTTCAGTCTCGAATGTCCCTAAAAGCTGAGTCTTCAACACATTGATGTCAGATATGCTATGACTGGTAATAAGCATGTCATCGATGTACAACACTAGTATGAGAAACTTCTCATTATTCAGTGTCTTGAAATAGACACAATGATCGTACTCGCTCCTGATAAAGCCCCGACTTATCATGAAGAAATAAAATTTCTTATACCACTACCTAGGTGACTATTTGAGACCGTACAACGATCTCCTCAACCTGCAAACCTTGTTCTCGGCCCCCTGCACTGTCTAACCTTCTGGTTGCACCATGTATATATGCTCTTCCAATTCCCCATGCAAGAAAGCAGTCTTCACATCCATCTGTTCAAACTCGAGGTCGTATTGGGCAACCAACGCCAACACGAACCTGATAGATACTTGCTTCACAACTGGTGCAAAAATTTCACTGAAGTCTATGCCTTCACGCTGAGCATAACCTTTCGCTACCAAGCTTGCCTTGTATATATCCTGTTTCTTCCGAAAAATCTACTTACACCCTATCGCTTTTCGGCCCACTAGAAGCTCCACAAGCTCCCAAGTCTCATTCTTGTACAATGAGTCCATCTCGTCTTTCATTACCGTCTTTCACTTCTCAACATCTACATCTTGTAGTGCTTCCTCAAAGTTAGACGGATCCCCCTCATCTGTAATAAGAGAGAATGCAATGTTTGAGTCATCCTTGTACCTTGCCGGTAACCTGCGATCCCTGGGTGGATTTCTTTGCACAGCTGGCTGCTCCTACCTGATCATGTACCTTTGTCTGCGCCTCAGTATCGGCCCGTGTTTCATCTCTGTCTTCATGAGTGTTCTGATGTTTCTGGTTCCTTTGTAGCATCCTTACGAAACAAAGACCCCTCATCAAACTTAACATCACGGCTCAGGGTGATCTTCCGTATGACAGGGTCATATATTCGATATCCTTCACACCATCAACATAGCCAACAAAGATCCCTTTTCTGGCCCTATGGTCTAGCTTATCTCTCTTAACTGACAGTACATGAGAGTAAGCCTCACAACCAAAGACTCGCGGACTTGAGTAGTCTAGCGTACGACCACTCCACACTTCCTCAGGGATTTTACATTCAATTGCCATAGAGGGTGACCGATTTATTAAGTAACAAGCCGTGTTAATTGTCTTAGTCCATAGCTCTTTACCCAACCCAGCATTACTAATCATAGATCGAGCTCTCTCTAAGAGAGTCTAATTCATTCGCTCTGCTACACCATTCTGCTCTAGCGTGTGGCGCACTGTGTTGTGTCTCAATATCCCCTCCTCCTTACAATACGTGTTAAACTCCCTGGAAGTAAACTCACCTCCATTATCGGTTCTCAAAATTTTCAATTTCTGCCCTGACTGATTCTCTACCATCGTCTTCCAATACTTGAAGGTCATGAAGACATCGGATTTATTTTTCAGAAAATAAACCCAAACCTTTTTGCTATAGTCATCGATAAACGACACGAACCACGATGACCCACCAACAAAAATAACGGGCAATGGCCCCCATACATCGGAATAAACATAATCAAGCACTCTTTTACATACATGTTTCCCCCTTTAAAAGACAATCTAGACTGTTTCCCATACATGCAATGTTCACATATACTAAAGTCTACATATTTAAAGGAAGGAATCAAAGATCGTTTAAAGTGTACCTTCATGCCCCGCTCGCTCATGTGGCCTAAGTGTGCATGCCACATACGTGTAGACGTGAAATCCGCTACAATCGTTGCAGCTCCACCTACTGAAGTGATGCCAATCATCTTGTAAGTATTACCATGCCTCTGTCCCTTCATAATTAGAAGGGCCCCCTTTGAAACTTTGCAAAACTAGTCAAAATTGGTGAACTTGCACCCCAATGCTTCGAGTGCACCAAGGGAGATCAGATTCTTCCTCAACCTTAGAATATGTTTCACTTCCGTCAAGGTCCGTTCGATCCAATCGAACATCTTGATGCACACAATACCAATCCTTATAACCTTGCAGGCGTAGTCATCGCCTAGAAATACTGAGCCTCCCTCATACTCCTATAGGAAGTAAAGACGCTCCTATTTGTGCACATGTGATACGAAGCCCCGGAGTCCATGATCCACTCATCGCAGAGAGATCCAGCCTTTGACACCGTCAAGTCCTCGCACACATCACTACCACCTTTCTCAGCTTCAGCGGTATTGGCTTCCCTAGAAGAATCACCTGACTTCTCCTTTTTATATTTAGGACTCTTGCAGTCATTCTTCATATGCCCAACTTGGCCACATCCCCAACACTTCAACTTGCCTTTACCCTTGCCCTTTGATTTGGATCGAGAACGCGACGATCCTTCACCTCACTCAGAATTCCTTCCTCTCATAAATAGTGCTTCGGAGGAGGAATTAGTATCACCGTTTTTCTGTCTCATGGCCTTCGATTGAAGGGCTGAGACAACGGTCTCGACACTAATAGTGTCCCTACTCGCGCACAACGAGTCCCTGAGTGACTCATATGAATTAGGAAGCGAGTTCAACAAGATCAAGGCTTGATACTCGTCCATCATTTACTCACCAAAATCGAGCAACTTGCAAATCAACTTGTTGAATGTGCTAATGTGGTCCTCCACATCTGTCCCCTCCGCCATCTTCAAAGTAAAGAGTCGCATCATTAGATACATGCGATTTTCTAGAGACTTCTTCGCATAGATGTTCTCTAGCTTGGTCCATATTTCTACAGCAGTCTTCTCCTTTATGATGTTATAGAGGACATCATTAACAAGGCACAATTGGATTGAGGCCATTGCATTCTCATCCATCTTCATCCACTCATCATCTTTCATCTCGGTAGGTCACTTTCCAAGGGCGTTCACAACCCCTTGCTGAGTTAAGATGGCACGCATCTTCACCTTCCACAACTCAAAGTTGTTTTTCCTCGAGAACTTCTCAACGTCGAACTTCGTAATTGAAGCCATGAGATTATTTCAGAAAACTTTTTCTTCAACCCTCCAACGATATCTTTCATACCACTTGTTGAAAATCCGGTCAGCAGAAGCACCGAAGAATATCAAACAATCACTACACAGCCACACAAGCAATCAACACAAAAAGCAAACGAATTTTACGTGGAAAACGCTTGCGGGAAAAAACCACGGCACAAAGCGACACCTTCACTATGAATTCCAAAAGATTACAAAGCTAATCTACCCTCAAGCAAATCCCAAAGATGAATAAGGCACTCTCAAACCTCATAATCTCTCCCCCAAGCCCTAATCTCAAAATAGGACTTCTTGGTATTGATTAGGATGCATTTAAGACGAATTAGAAGGTGCTTTTATAGGCCTCCAACCCAAAATAGAAACATGCAACTCGTATTTACGCAAAACCGCGTGTATCCTCGACCGGTCACGACCGGTTAGACCTGTGTAAAATAGGTCCAGAGAGTTTGCCTTTAAAAAACTTCAAAATTCATCCTCCACCGACCGGTCTTGACCGATCGAGCACTGTGTTCAGCAAGTTTACATCTTCTCTGTCAAAAAACAGGGACCGGTCAAGGCCGGTCAACCTCCAAAAGACAGCCTTTTGAAGGCTCTGACAACAGAGCTAACCTGAGCTCGATTTGGCTCGGCTCGTGTAGAGGCTCGTATATTTAAAATATTAAAATATATATTATATAATATATTAATATATAATAAAAAACTAAAGTTAAAACTTAAAACTTAAAATAAAAAGGTAAAAAAGTAAAAACCCCAAAGTTATCCCAATTCGAGAGCCCGCCCCCTTTGAGCCCTCCCTCTCCAAAACCCTAGGTCGACAGGCATTCGGTCGTCCAGCAAAGCGGCAACAGTCTCGGCTAACTAATCGCTCTCTCTCTCTCTCTCTCTCTCTCTCTCTCTCTCTGCTCGTTGAGCGCCCTGTCCGTCAACCACCTTCCTTGTCCGACGACCCCCTACTGTCCGACAGGCGACCTCCCTCTCCAGCCGACCGCCCCACCCTGTCCAACCGACAACAATCGACCAGGTGACCAATAAAAGTTTTTTACAATTATTATTTATTAATTTCAAATATTAATTATAAATTGTGAATAATTTGTTGTAAATTGTTGTTAGTTGAATTGAATTAGTTTTAAATTGTTTTAGGAATTGTTGTTAGTTGATAGAATATAGTTTTTTAAAATTTTAATTATAAATTATTTTAGGAATTTAATTTTAGAATTAGTTGAATTGAATTTAATTTTAGAATTAGTTGAATTGATTTTAAAATAGAATTAGTTCAATTTAATTGTTATAAATTGTTGTTAGTGGATTTGTTGTTAGTTGTTTTGAATTGTTATAAATTGTTGTAAGTTGAATTGAATTGTTATAAATTGTTGTTAGTCGATTTGTTGTTAGTTGTTTTGAATTGTTATAATTGTTGATTTGTTGTTCCTTGAATTGAACCAGTTTTAATTATGATTTATTATAAATTGTTGTTAATTGTAGACAATCAGTTTCCCATTTGAGCATTCCTATGTGTCCAGGCATAAATTAGTGTCTTTGGTGCATAGTAATTCTCAAATTGTTCCATTTTAGACAATTCGAGATTAGATAGATTGTAATGTTTTCATTTTATTGATTTAAATGATTGTATCAGTTCCGTGCAGTATCTCTCAATTTATCTCTGGATGTATTTCTTTCATTTGCGTTCTATTGTCATTTATACTCATTTTACAAGGGTACTTAACAATTGAAAATAAATGGAGGACCAATATATTCTAGAGAGATAGGGAAGATATTGCTAAAATTTAACGTAAGCATTTAAATCAATAAATGAAAGCATTAAAATCTGTTTTATCTTGAATGGGTAACTGATTTAGGCAGAGAAGAGTCGTAGACTCGTAGTGTCTGTGTCATAAGTTGTAACTTTTAACTCCTCGTTAGGTACTTAGGTTCAGTCAACTTCTCTAAGAGTCGTAGTCGTTGTGAGTTAGATGTTGATATATTCAATAGTATGATATATGCTTGAAGATTAATTTTTACGTATATAGATGACTAGCAAGGCCGAGGGAGTCCTGAAAAAATCCTATCAATGCCAAAGCGTCAGTTGCATAGCCCACACCTCACCTCATTGTGGACTTGGATGAAGGCGGGAGTTCAGGCATAGCTTAAGGTTCAGCAAAAGGAAAGAAGAGATCATCAATATGGGGATGACTTTGAAGAAATCGAAGTAAATACTATAATGAAGGTTCAATATTTGCATTGCAAGTCACTGTTCACCAAGAATCCTGGAGGGGCAACTTCACATTTAATCAGATATGGTAAAATCTGCTCAAAGAAACTAAGGGTTTGAAGTTCAGGCCAATGGGTACTTTCATTTAACAATTCTGAATCAAATGATACAGAAGGTGTAGTGTCCACTCATAAGTTTGACAAACAGAAGTTGAAAGAGTGGTATGCTAGATAAGTGATCGTTAAGGAAAAACTATTCAAAATGATAGAAAGCAAGACGTTTATATGATATATCAAATTCCTTAACCGTCAGGTTGAGAAGGCCTCTCGCAACACTATCAAGAGAGAATGCATGAAGATGCATGAGAATAAGAAGAACAAGATGAAAGCAGTTTTAACATCAATCAATCGAATCAGTATAGCTCTGATTTATGGATAAAGACCACTCAGAGAAAGACGAGAATGCAGGTGTTGTAGCTGTAACGACATCAATAGTTTGATAGAGCATATCTTTTTATTTTTCACATTTCAAATTTTACATAAGTGACAGGTAATGAGCTTATATTACTGTTACATTTCTTTTTTTTATGCAATTATATTTTTGTTAGAACATATTTGTTGTTTAATTATTATTGCATTTTGTTTATGTTAAATTTTATAATTTGCATATATTTGTTTGATTCTTGAATCTTTACTAATTAAGTTAACTGTCTCACTACATTAATTAATTTATTCAAAATAATTAATGTAGATAATGTCTTCACTTGGTTCTGAGCCATCGATCGACTGGAGGGACTATGGTTCCATTGTGTACTCTCTAAGGTCTAGCAAAAAACAAATATAGTGTGCATTGTGTGGACAAAGAATGTATTATAAAACTAATTGACTTAGGTTTTATCTTTCTGGTCTGGGTGAAGATGCAAAACCACGTCCCCAAGCCCCTGAGGAGGTCAAGCTTCTTTTCCGAGCCCTTCTTAATTTAAATAAAAAAATCTCCCACTAAGGAAGATGAAGAAATGAAAAGAAAAGAATGGGAGGAAGCACAAATTCAGGAAGCCATTAGGCTTAGTATTAAAGAAGCGAAAAAATAAGAATGACATCTTTCGGCTCTACGACAATATAATGCCTCGAGTGGCTCGAGCAAGAAGAAGAAGGGTAACAAACCATTCAAGTTTCTATCCAAACTTGGTACATTCTACCGAGCAATAGGTACTGAGTACAAACCTACTCACAAGAAAAGCTTGAAAGATCTAGTTCAAATAATACAAAAGCACGGTGAAAAACTCTCCCCACCTTCTGATGCAGAAGATTTCAACTAGTATGTGTATGAAGATTTGGAGAGCAACTCGGAAGACGTAAATTTATAATTTCTGAATTGTGTAACTTATGTTGTGACCATAATTTGTGTTACTTGTCGTGTTAAATTTGTGAGTTGTAACTCAAAATAGGCTTGAAAGGTGTCGGCTTGAAAGCTTGGCTTGAAAGTTTGCAGCTCGAACATGTTCGAATTTAGCTTGAAAGCTCGACTAAACTAAGCCAAGCCCACCACCTGGGCTCAAGGATAGAGTCGAGCCAAGCTCGAGCCCAGTTTGCTCGCTAACCAAACCGAGTCGAACTATGCAAAGCTCGGTTCGGCTCAGCTCGTGTACAACTCTAGGAAAAAGATTGTCTACAGAAAATAAGGTCGAGTTAAGGACAATAGATCATCTGATCAGTGTGATTTTTGCTTGGTATGCCATGAAATTCGTTGGACAGTTCAGATCTATCAATTGAGGGTTTTTTGGGGCTAATAGCCCCGTAGTGTGACATGTTTGTGTCAGTGGCCCGTCCTTTTTCCAACCTAAGTTTTTAATCCCGAAACCACTTTTTCACTTTTTATGGATGAAAATGCCCTCTGCCACAGTTGTCCCTCGTACGTAGGGCTCTTATTTTGGGAGGAGGAACATTTTTTTGAAAAACAGCATGGGCCCCATAAAAAATAGAGATTCGGTCCACCCCTTGGCCTATCCGATTTGTTCATTTTAATTGGACAACCGTGAACCTACAAAAGAGTTTTTACGATTTTCTGTTTGAAGCTCTTTATGGCCCAAAACGACACTAATGATATGCATTAATTCTGAACCGCTTCCTCTCTTGTGGTTCATCTTTAATGAGTTTTGCCCTCAAACTTGGGCCAATGACATGAAATTAAACCCTTTACATGTAAAAGGGGTGAATTTGCTTCAAAACAGCCCAGTAGGCTCCACATAAGATGTAAATGGATTCAAAACGTGAGGCCTTGCCGCATGAGGGCCATTTGGCCATTTCCTTCTTTCTTCCTTAATTTTTTCTAAGGGAGGGGAGGAGAGTGTGAAAAGGAGGATGGTGTTTTTTGTTCCCTTCCTTTTTCCTTCCTTCTTTCTTCCTAGTTTATCCCTTGGTTCTATTTTATAGTTATTTTTCAGTTTTTTTGTTGGGTATGAATGGTGAATATTTGTGAAAGAAAGGAGGGTGTGGTGGTTTCATTTATATTTATTTTTTTATTTTTTTATATGAATGGAGGGAGTTTGTGAAATTAAGGAAGGTATGGAAAAATGCTGTAATGGATGAATTTTTATAATAGAAGAATGTTGTAATGGAAGAATGTGGACTGCTGATATTAAGAGTGGACCACCAATATTCACTATGGATTGCTGATCTTCGTTGTGGACCGGTGATATTAAGAGTGGATTGCTGATATTTTCAATGTGGATCGCAGATATTCACTATAGGCGATCAATCCCATGAAAACGATCATAACTCTTCCGTTACATGTCTGATTTGAGTGATCATATACTCGTTGTAAAGATAATTTGATAAACTTTCAAATAACTTTGGGATCATCTCATTTAGATATCATTTGATTATTCAAAAATGGGCCCAAATTTTATTAAGGATTATGGACCTTAGATATTCATTATGGGTGACCAATCCCACAAAAATGACCATAACTCCTTCATTACATGTTCGATCTAGGTGATCTTATACTCGTTGGAAAGATAATTTGATGAGATTTCAAATAAATTTGAAATAATTTCATTTGAACACCATTTTATTAACCAAAAGTGGGCCCAAATTTCATCAAGGAGTGTGGACCGTAGATATTCACTATGGGTGACCAATCCCACGAAAACGACCATAACTCCCTCGTTACATGTCCGATTTGGGTGATCTTGTACTTGTTGGAGTTATAAGTTGATAATTTGGAGACTATTTTATTATCCAAAAGTAGGCCCAAAGTTTACCACTTTTTCTATTGGTATGGTCCCTCAAATTGAAAAAGTAATCATCTAATTTGGGACCATTTTTGGATAATTAAATGGTGTCTAAATAAGATGATTTTAAATCCATTTGAAAGTTTATTAAATTATTTTTCTAATGAGTATAAGATCACCAAAATCGGATATGTAACAAGGGAGTTATGGTCATTTTCGTGGGATCAGCCACCTATATATAGTGAATATCTACGGTCCTCAATGAAGTTTAGGACCACTTTTGGAAAATTAAATGGTGTCCAAATGAGATGATTCCAGAGACATTTAATATTTTATCAAATTATCTTTCCAATAAGTACAAGATCACTCAAATTGAGCATGTAACGAGGGAGTTATGGCCGTTTTCATGAGATCAGTTACCCACATTGAGTATTTGCAATCCACAGTAAAAATATCAGCGATCCACTCTTAATATTAGCAGTCCACAGTGAATGCCAACCGTCCATAGTGAATATCAGCGGTCTACTCTTAATATTAGTGGTCTAAAGTGAATATCCATGATCTACAATAAAAATATCGGCAGTCCACAGTGAAAATATTTGCGATCTATATTGAATATCGGCGATCCACACTGAATATTAGCGATCCACAGTGACTGTTGGTGATCCATAGTGAATATTAGCGATCCATAGTGAATATTGGTAATCCACCATACAACATTCATCCATTACAACATTCTTCCATCTTAACATTCTTCAATTACAAAAATTCATTCATTACAACATTCTTCCATTAAAAAAATTCATTTATTACAACATTCTTCCATACCCTTCTCCATTTCACAAACTCCCACCATTCATACCCAAAAAAAAAAATCTAAAAACAACTATAAAGGGAACCACCATACCTTCCTCCCTTTCATAAAATCCTACCATTCATATAAAAAAAACCCAAAAAATAATTATAAATAGAACTAAGGAAGGAAGAATGAAGGGAACAAAAAAAACGCCATCCTCCCTTTCACACCCTCCTCTCCCGTGAAAGAAACCAAGGAAGAAGGAAATGACTAAATGGCCCTCGTGCGGCAAGAGCCCACGTTTTGAACCCATCCACGTCTTATGTTGGGTCCACTAGGTTATCTTGAAGTAAATTCATCCCTTTCATATGTAAGGGGTTTTAATTTCATATCATCGACCCAAGTTTGAGAGTAAAATCCATCACAGATGGACCACAATCGAGGAAACAATTCATAATTAGCGCATACTGTTAGTGTAGTTATGGACCACAGAGAGCTTCAAACAAATGTTAAATCGTGAATTTCCATTCAGTGGGAAATTCGTGTGGATATAGATTTTTATTTTGTTTTCTTGCTTGGAGGCCGGGGGATTCATTGGCATTCACAAATAACATAAATAAGCACATAAGAGCATGGGGCAAGGATGACATTTTATTTCAGAGATTCTAGGTTCTGTACATTTTAGGTTGTGGTATAGCACAAGCCCTTAATTACATCGTACAGATAACCTTTGATTAAAAGGCAAAAGACCGTGTCAGCAGGGATTCAAGTCTTTTAAGATGGGCCATGGGGGCCAAGCCAAGCTTTGTATGGACAAGACTATTTGTTAGTAGGTCGAATTCTTATGTCCCATGTTGTTTCGAGTTTGAATTGAGAGACTGTTAAGTGTTAATCGAGTGGTGCGACACTGGGCCTACTCTGACTGTAGAGACGAAGACCTTAGAAAGACCAGACGATGACTGTGTACTTGAACGGCTTAGTCGGCAGATACCAATTCAAATAGGTAGTACATTGACTAGTTTAAGATAGCAGTCCTTAACGTTGACTTTGTGTTATGATTTCGAATATGAGATTGTATGATTTTTAGTGGTAGACCATAGTCCCTTTTGACATGCTGATGCATCAAATCGGGGGCTACTGTATAGCAATATAATAATAACTACGCATTTTCTTGATACATGATCTGTCTATGAGACTACAATCTCAACCGATAGGCGGATAGACTATGCAATGGAGTTAATCGAACCGCATGCAGATTGGACGAGGCATTGGGCTAATGGTAGCCGAACAGGGAACTGCATGCGCTAGCTAGAAATGCCTAGTGCATCAATGCATGGAGCGCGGGTTGTATACTCGAGATGAATCTGTGGGGGTCTCAGTGGCGGATGCACAGCAGGACCCTTGTACAATACTCAATCACTGCTGCTGTAGCAGGTCCCCCAGCCAAATGCGTCGGTTGACGTGGCGGATGCATCGGGACCCTTGGAGCTTCATTCAATAATTGCTGCTTCAATAAGTTCCTAGGTAGATGCGCCGGCTAGCGCAGCACATACACTGGGTTCCTTGTCAAATTTGTAGGAGATTTATTCCTTTGTTTCCTCATTCTATGAGTGCGCCAGAGGTGTGGTGGCCTTTTTACCTGCGGTTGTTGGATGAGATGATTTTGGTGAGGACTCCGTAAATGGTTTCAGAGGTTTTAGAGAAGGTTTTTGAAGATTCTGGCAGGATTTAGGAGTTCTTAACCGAAGTCTTGGGGATTCCGGGTAGAACTTTAAGGGATCCTGAGTAAGCAGCGCAATGCCTAGTGGTTACAATGATGTTCTCCCTTTTCGAATAAAGAGTGAATGAGGTATTTATAGTTGAAAATCACAAAAGGCCGAACAATTAGTGCTTGACCCATGTAGTGCATTAGGGGAGAGTACCTAGCGCATCGGCTACGTAGTTTCGAAATTAGGCCTTAATGCATCTGCTAGACTGGCTAGGAGAAATTCCTTCTAGAGATGGACGCATTAGAATGTTTCGGCACATCATGTCAATGCATCTGCGAGCGCATCATGCTTGGACTTAGTTCAAGTTAGCTTGGAGGGATCAACACATCCGCTCTGCACTGCGAGCGCACTAGCTGAGACGGTGTGCCCCTTCTCAGTTGGTGATGATGTAAACCCCAGCCAAAGATGTGGGCCAATGCGCTAGACTCCTCAGGCTAGGCGCATGCGCATGTGCCTAGTCCCAGTTTTTTCATTGTACGTGCATGTGGGCCCCACATGTGGACTAGGGTGGGTCCGCGCGCCCTAATGCGCTGGGATCCACTCGCCTTGATTTTTGTGTGTGGGTTTTTGTTTATCTGTCTATTTCTCTGTGCAATGGTCCGTCTTCCCCTAAGTTGTTCCGTCTTCCAGCGCATCGGGCTATTTTTGGACCCCAACAATAGAAAACCGTGAAACCCTTTCGTGGGTTCACAGTTGTCTGATTAAAATAAACGGATTAGATCGGCCAAGGGGTGGGCCGAATCCCTATTTTTGGTGGGGTCTATGCCCTTTCTAAAAAAAGTTCTCCCAAGACGAGCTCACCATACAATGGGTAGCTATGGTAAAGGGGCATTTTTGTCCATGAAAAGTGAAAAAGTGGTTTCAAGCTTAAAAAAACTTGAGTTGGAGGGGCCAATGACACAAACACATAATAATATGGGGCTATTGTCCCTAAAAATCCTCAATTGGACCATTAAGGTTAACCAATGTAACTAGGAGCACCATAGCTTACCATGCTCAGCAAGCACGAGAGCATTTTTTTTCTTATACGAGTCTTTGCATACTATTTTTTTTTAGTCAATCATGCAAGGCACCCACCCAGTCAATCGCGCAACACACCCACCAGTCAATAATGCAACGCACCCACTGGTGCTATTAGCAGCGTGGATTTTTACCACTGATGGGTTTCGAAACCAAGACCCCTTGTTGAAACTCCGCAGAGTCTAGTAGAGCCAAGGCTCCGAACCCAGTCTTTGCACACTAATGTATGTGTACTTAGTTCTAGAAAATAGGAAGTAAGGTCTAGACCATTAGTTTAGTGAGATGGAGAATGATGCAAAAATCTTGACCTTAGCAGCCAATTATTAGATTTTAGATTTTCAATTTTTTAGTTGCATGTGAGCCTTTGATTCGTCTCACCTCTAGACCATTTATTTCTAAATCATAAAATGAAAGGTTGTGATTTTCCCATCCACATGTGTGACACAAAGTTCACTAATATTCACTACTGAAACATTGATCTCATAAGCTTTGCAACATCCATGAATATGGACGACCATGGCGGTTTCTTTCCACTGTCCAAATTCCACAAAATTATATTGGAATCATCTAAAACATCCAAGCTCTGTGGGGTCCACTGTTTGTATATGCAGACTCCACTCCGCCCATCAGGTTCTATAAGGCTTATTGGGGTCAGTAGCCCTATACTGTGACGTGTTTGTGTTAGTGGCCTGTCTTTTCTCCGGCTCAAGTTTTTTTTTTTTTTTTTAATAGCTTTGAACCACTTTTTTCATTTTTTAATGGTAAAAAATGCCTTTCGACCACAATTATCCCTCGTACGGCAGACTCTTCTCTAAGGAGGAAAACTTTTTTTAAAAAGGGCGTGGGCCCCACCAAGAACATGAATTCGGCCCACCCTTTGGCCGATTTGATTTGTTCATTTTAATCGGACAATCGTGAACCCGCAGAAGGATTTTTGTGGTTTTCTGTTTCAAGCTCTCTGTGGCCCATGATTGCACTACTGGTATGCATTAATTCTAAACTTTCCTCCGTTGTGGTCCATCTGTGATGAGTTTTGCCCTTAAACTTGGGCCGATGACATAAAATTTAAACCCCGTACATGTGAAAGGGATTGATTTGCTTTAATACAACCTAGTGGGCCCCACAAAAGATGCGGATGGGTTCTTCTCCCTTCTTTATTATTATTTTTTTACTTCCTTGGATCACATGAAGTCGAAGCTTCCTCGACAGTTGGTAGTTGTATGGCCGGTCTCTGCATACTTCGGGCAATGACAAAAAACTTCGGCAAGCTCTAGCAAAGCTTAAACCAGTTATCCAGCGAAGAAAGAGTTTTTTTTCTAAAGTTTTTCGGCCACAATCTCCCAAGTGGAAGTTATAATGAGTAGACGTAAGTTTTGTGTTTTTTTTCTTTTAATGGGTATAAATGGTGGAAATTT
Organism: Liriodendron chinense; assembly: GCA_003013855.2. Taxonomy (NCBI): domain Eukaryota; kingdom Viridiplantae; phylum Streptophyta; class Magnoliopsida; order Magnoliales; family Magnoliaceae; genus Liriodendron; species Liriodendron chinense. The sequence goes on from PVNU02000072.1 coordinate 6,826,278, forward strand.
GTGAAAGAGAGGAGGGTGTGGGGGTCTTTTTTATTTTTTGCTGTATGAATGATGGGACCACATGGATCGTAGATTTTCATTAAGGATCGCAGATATTCACTGAGGATCGCATATATTTTCTGAGGATCGTAGATATTCACTAAGGACTGGATATTCATGAAGATCATGATTTTTTGGTTTTTAAAGCAATGGTTGCGAATCTAGTTCGTAGCCATAGAGGCAATAGCTATGACTTATATACATAGGTATTTTTTTTAAAGGCAATGGCTACAACTTATATTTGTAGCTTTTTTTTTTTTTTTTTAAAGGCAATGGCTACAGATCTAATTCGTAGTCATAGAGGCAATGTCTACGATCATAAAAGCAATGACTATGGATCTAGTCCATAGGCTTTGCTCCTTTTTTGGTACTGATGTTTATCGAGGACCGTGGATATTCCAATATCCGCGATCCTTAGTGAATATCTGCGGTCTTCGGTGAATATCCGTGGTCCTAAAAATGAAGAACCCATCCACATGTTATGTGGGGCCCACTAGATTATTTTGAAAGCAAATCCATCGCTTCCACATGTAAGGGTTTTAATTTCATGCAATTAGCTCAAGTATGAGGGCTAAACTCATCATAGATGGACCACAAGGGAGGAAACAGTTCAGAATTACGCATATCGTTAATGTGGTTGTAGGCCACAAGGAGCTTCAAATAGAAAACCGTAAAAACCCTTCTACTGGTTCACGTTTGTCCAATTAAAATGAATGGATGGGCCGAATCCCTTTTTTAGTGGGCCCACACCCTTCTTAAAAAAATTCTCCTCCCAAGACAAGAGCCTGATGTACCAAGGGCAACTATGGCAAAGGGGCATTTTTTTGTCCACTGAAAAGTAGGGCTGGTCATGAGCCGAGTCAGCTTGAGAAACTCGATCGACTCGACTCAAAAAAACTCAGCCTCAACTCAGTGGAATGAGTCAAGCCAAGCTTCACTTAGGAGCATGAGTCAGAAATCAAGTCAAGTTCGAGCACTGGGTTACTCGACTCAACTCGATTCATCAAGCTCGGCTCGACCTCGACTCAACTCGTTTCATATAGATATTTGTTAAAAAAAAATACCCTAATCTTCTTATTTCTTAATCCTACTATTTTGTTCAGGTAAGAACATTCCTTGTTGAGCATACCTGATGGATTGAGTAATTTCAAGTAGAAAACATGGTAAGCACACAATGGTTGTGTGTTTTATACGCTGAACAATACAGGTGCTACGGTGAGACTACACACCATCTACATCTACAAAATATATGGTAAGACCAAATACCATATGCAGCTATTGATTGCAATTTTATGAGGGAGGTGGTGCATCTGATCCATGAATTAGTTGGGCCTCATCATGAAGATGGTCCGCACAATAATCAGGGCAGTCCATGCATGTGGTGAGCTATGCATGTACTGTGTTAATCTATGGTTTAGAAAATGTTATTAACCGTCTGCATTCAATGTGTGTGTGCCCTGGCCAATGAAAAAACCGATCAAACGATGTATAGTCCGCCTGAAAAGTGAAAAAGTAGTTTCAAAGTTTTAAAAAAAAAAATTTGACTATGAGGGGAAGCTCTAACAAAAGGCCCCAACAAAGTGGGCCATTTCACTGGGAAACAATGGGATTTGTGTGTGAGGTCACTTTGGTGTGTACCTTTCATCATGCTTGTTACTCACCGGATGAAGTGAAGATAGGAAAATCAGCCTGATTCAAAACTCAGGTGGCCCCCAATGCATGAACTTGAACGGCTTGAGAAGAATGCATTGTCCCATTGACTTGGCCATCAGAGATTTTGGTCAAGGTAATATATATATATATATATATATATATATATATATATATATATATATATATATATATATATATAATTACGGCTCTAATAAGGGTTCTCACTTGATGGATGGAAATGAATTAAAAAGTAAAACATGGTGGGCCCACTGAGCTTGGCATTCTACGGACGGATTCCAGTCCAACACGTGCTTTCTCTCCCCTCCCATCCTGCGTGCCCGCAAAATTGACGAAGTAGAGTTAGGGAAATTATTAGGTGAGACCCCTGACTGTGGGGTTGTGGACCCTCGCCGATTTTCTGCGTTCCCACACGACGTTCTTCTCCCTTCCCCTTTCCTTTCGGAAAAGAAGGAGATGAGGATGCGTGAGTGCGGAATCGCCGTTTGTGCTACTGGCTTGCCTCGTTCTCGAGGGCTTCGTTTGGTTGTCGTGTTAAGCTGGATATGTTTAAATGAGTTTATATAAGACCAGAGTCGCCACTAGCCAGTTACTTCGAATCTACAGTCAGCTAGACCCCGTAGAAACGTTAGAGAAGGGAATCCGAAGATTCCTTCCTCTAAAATGACTCCTGTTGATCTGCGGCCAGAGATTCAAGGTAAGGGATCACGGTTACAGGGTGGGAAGAGGTTAAGCACCCCACACACTGCCCGTACCGAAGTACGGTCTCTACTTCACAGAATCGATCGGATACTTGAAAGTCTAGTTTAATCCTCGTATATTCTCATGGATGACATGATGCGTGAATGCGGGTCTGAACAGTAAGAGTTTCTGATGGGCAGGTTCCAACAACGGGCAAGCCCAGAGCGTACGCTCGAACTGACAGGTGCTTTATGCGAGATGATGCATGCTGTGTGCTTGAATATTCAAAGTGCTTATAGTGATATTTACGTGAATGCAGGTCTGAACAGTAAGAGTTTCTGATGGGCAGGTTCCAACAACGGGCAAGCCCAGAGCATACGCTCGAACTGACAGGTGCTTAATATAAAGACATATGCAGTGTGCTTGAATAATCAAGGTGCATGTAGTGAAGCAGGGGGGTTGGAAGAAAAGTAAATGTTGCACTTATGCTAGATGCAAATGAGATGATGCTGGAAAAGAGTAGCTGGGTGGACGGAGGTGTCGCAAGGATTGGCTTCGAGTGGCTGGATCAAGATTTGGATGGCTTGGGAGGCTTGGACCAGTGGTCAGGCTGGGCTGGACCAGGGCTAGACTCTCCTCACTCGGGCTCTCCTTGGTGGAAAAATGGGCTAAGGGGTGGATGAGGACTCGGACCGCACCCGGACTGGCTGGACTTGAAGGGATGTTGAAATGAGAAGGGGAGGGGGGTATTTATAGCAGCAGAGAGTGGCAGTTTGCGTAATTTTTTCCGGGCGGCCTGCTATGGGCCGCCCGTACGGCCGCTCCTCGATTTCCAGCGAGTACGGCCGCTCTCTCGGGGCTGCTGTTGGACTCGTTGGTCGACTCAGTGAGTTGACCCAGCGGGTCGACTCGGTGGTTTGACTCGACGGGTTGACTCGGTGGGTTGACTCGGTGTTTTGACTCGACGGGTTGACTCAGCGGGTTGACTCATCGGGTTAATTCAGCGGGTTGACTCAGTGAGTTTGACTTTTTTGGGATTTTTTGACTGGCTTTTTTTCTGGTGGGTTTTTCAGGCTGATGTTTAAGACTGGGTTGACTAGGTTCAGGCTTGATCTGGGCTATGGAATGGGGCTTACAAGGGTGAGTTTGGCTGAGTTTGGACTTGGGATTTAGGGGTATGGTCCTCCATTCAACCAGCTATCTCTACCAACAGTGTAGCCGAAGGTAGGGGTGTCTACAGATGCCCCTCTTTGGCAGAGGTTGCGTGCAACCGAATGCCAAAGCGAGTGGACACCCCACTTCTGACCCGGTCATTCATGGATCATGGTCTGAAATCATTGCTTGCCTTTGCATCTGTGCCAGTTGATCGTTTGGAAATCGATCACTCGCACATACCGCGGGAGTTTGGAGAAAACGTTGCGATTGTCCCTGCATGCGCTGCAACCTGGGTACCCAATCGCAACCCTTCCATTCCCGATCGGTACTAACATCGGAAAGGTACAGCAGAGCCTCTGCGTCGACAGTCTTACGAGGTTACTGACCCTGTGATTGATTGTATGTTCGATGTTCTCCCAGATCACTCCAGGAGTACTTGTTTCGCTTGACTGTCAAAGTGGTTAGACGCCCTGCGTCAGATAGTCTTACGGGATTCTACTACGCCGACTTGGACTCAGTCAAGGTACTTCAGGCATCCACGCCTAGGTATGTGCGGGTGGACTCTTTCCACCCGATCCGCTGGTTTTGATGCTTGGTTTGCAATTCATTCTTTCCTTGATTGTGGTCTGGAATCTTTGTTGTCCTTTGTATCTGAGTCAGTTGATTGTCTGGAAATTGATAACTCGCACATACCGCGAGAGTTTGGAGAAAACGTTGCGATTGTCCCTGCATGCGCTGCAACCTGGGTACCCAATCGCAACCCTTCCATTCCCGATCGGTACTAACATCGGAAAGGTACAGCAGAGCCTCTGCGTCCGCTAGTCTTACGAGGTTGCTGACCCTGAGACTGATTGTGTGATGTTTGATGTTTTCCCAGATCACTCCAGGAATACTTGTTTCGCTTGACTGTCAAAGTGGTTAGACGCCCTGCGTCAGATAGTCTTACGGGATTCTACTACGCCGACTTGGACTTAGTCAAGGTACTTCAGGCATCCACGCCTAGGTATGTGCGGGTGAACTCTTTCCACCCAATCTGCTGATTTTGATACTTGGGTTACAATTCATCGTTTCCACCTGTTCAAATGGTTTCTTTGACCGAGCCTTTTGGCTTTCATCTTTTGTATCTTGGCATGTGGTACGACCGCACTGACACTGGAGTTCAGTTCGACCGTACTTTGAGTGCATTGGATCCGATGGTCTCCGGGGAAACCGCGAGACATCGGATCTTATTTGATTTTTGCGTTGGCTCCTACTCAGAGATATGGAAGATCTCCTGGTGTTTTGGAGGCATAACGCTCTACTGGGAAAATATTTTTGGATTTTTGAAAAGATACCCACTCTGGGGAGTGATACTCCGTGGGGTTTTTATTTGCGAATAGAAATATTTTTTGTCTTTTTAAAATGGAAATTTGGTCTGCACGTGCCTCCACTAGGGATGCCTGTGGGGTCTTTGGCTAACCGACTTTATTTTGAAAGCAGGTAAACATGATGATTGATGCGATGGATGCTAATGCATGGAGATGCATGATGAATGCATGGCTTGGCTCATTCTCTTTCAGTTTGATGATTTTGCTTTTGCTATGGGTGCAGAGAATTTTGAGCTTATTGCTTGCGGGGTTGTGCTCCCCTGGGGATTTTCCTTTTTGATACGGATGTTTGGTCAGCGGGTTGGTCAAGATCCCGACCCGTGATCGATCAGGTCCATCGTCCCAAGATGCTGTTTCTTTGCTAATGAGAATGTACGAGGATATTATTCGACTTCAAGATGTTCTTCTGGGCATACGTGTGATTGAGATGGTGTTTGGTTGCCCGTTTTGGTCAAGATTCCAATTTGCGGGCGATTGGATCCGTCATCCCATACTGTGAAGTGAGCGGAGTTCAAGACTCCTGAAGTGTAGTGCTGGGGATACTGACAATTTTTGTGATTTTTTGTAAATATGTGGTCCGAATCTTTACCTGAGTGGTCAGGATAGAGATCGGTTTATTGAAAACACAGGAAATATTTTTTGTAATTTTCGAAATATTTTCTTTGAAAGCAAGGGAAATATTTTCTGTGATTTTTGGCAATATTTGGATTGAAAGCGAGGGAAATATTTTTGTAATTTTTGACAATGTTTTGTTGAAAGCAAGGGAAATATTTTTGTGATTTTTTAAAAGGTGATTTTGCAATGTTTTTGGTATTTTGTGATTTTTCTGAAATGCAAGGAAAAGTATGGAATTTTCATCCACTTCCAGCTTCTACTGCTGGTAAGGCACCCGATCCATTTTACGTCAGCGAGCAAGACGAACTCACACAGTTAAGTGCCGTAGTTTTACATCTTCGGATGAGGAGATTTTGAGGGTTTTCAATCAACACACCCACAAAGTTGCCTGTTCCTCATGTGCAATGCACATAGACCACGTATCGTCCGACGGACTCCTTCGGCCACAAGATGAGCCACATCCTCACATTTCCCTTAGTCAATCCAGTTTGGGGTCTTACATTGCTCACAATTCCGTGAGGGAGAGCTTCACCTCCCAACAGCCTTAATCCCCTTCATGAGTTCTAGGAACAGGGAACATCCGTCAGCTTCAACAGCGACTTCCAAATCAAGGTTGTCTATCACGGTGCGTTCAACACGAACAGGATTGCGGAGTTCTGCCCGCCTCAGCCCTTACCTGTTTAGAAGATTCCAGACACCCGTACGATCAAGTGTCAGCCATGTCTGGAACAGGTTAAGAAAGAAAGCCCCCGAGAAGTTAATCCCAGTGTAGTTTTAGGTCTTCGGACCACTGGGGATGAATTTGTGCAGTTGAAATTTTTGGTGAATCATTTTTTTTTGTGTTTTTTGGAAAAAGTTTCAGATTTTAACTCGGGTAACCGAGGTTGATGCTGGTTTTTATGGAAAACTTGAAATCTTTTTGGTATTTTTGAAAATGTTTCGGGTTATCAGATCCTGGCTCGAATGGCTGGGATCGATGCCGGTTTTTGTTAAAAGCGAGAAAGGTCCCCCGAGAAACTAATCCCAGTGTAGTTTAAGGTCTTCGGACCGTAAATATGTACATGCTGAAAATACATTCTTTTTTGTGATTTTTCGAAAACTGTTCCAGGTCATAAAATCTCAATTTTGAACGGTCAGGATTGACACTGGTTTTTATTGGAAATCTCTCAGGATTTTGTTCCCGACGTAGTTTAAGGTCTTCGGACCAAAAACTGTACAAAAGGGGCAAACACATTTTTTTTTTTTTTTGGAAAATGTCCGGTGTCAGCGGATCTTGATCAAGACCGATACCGGCTTTTATTGAAAATCCCTCGGGATATTGATCCCGACGTAGTTTAAGGTCTTCGGACCCAAAAACTTTAAAAGAGGGGCTGGTGATATATTTTTTTATTTTTCGAAATGATCCAGATCATCCGATGTTGGTCTTAAAGACTGGGATCGATGCTGGTTTTTATTAAAATCCCTCGGGATGTTGATCCCGACGTAGTTTAAGGTCTTCAGACCAAAAATATGTACATGCAAGTGCTGGAAATGCATAAATATATTTTTTTATTTTTTAGAAAATGTCCGGAGCCACCAGATCTTGAAGAAGACCGATGCCGGTTTTATTGACAATCCCTCGGGATCTTGATCCCGACGTAGTTTAAGGTCTTCGGACCAAAACTGTTCAAGCGAGTGCTGGAAATCACATTTTTTTTTTTTTAGAAAATGTCCAGAGCCACCAGATCTTGAAGAAGACCGATGCCGGTTTTTATTGAAAATCCCTCGGGATCTTGATCCCGACGTAGTTTAAGGTCTTCGGACCAGATTTTGTACAGGTGATGTATATATTTTTCTGGTTTTCTGAAAATATCCGAGATCGTCGGGTCTTGATTCGATCCAAACTGATGTCGGTTTTTATTGAAAATCCCTCGGGATCTTGATCCCGACGTAGTTTAAGGTCTTCGGACCAGTACTGCACAAAACAGGAAAGACATTTTTTTTTTTAAAGTACTCGGTGTCGTCGGATCTTAATTCGAGCGATCAAGACCGATACCGGCTTTTATTGAAAATCTCTCGGGATGTCAATCCCGACGTAGTTTAAGGTCTTCGGACCAAAACTGTTCATGTGAACAGTAATCAAGGGTGGAGATTCTTGGGATTCTTCTTGGAAATGGTTTGGATCATCTGGTCATGCCTTTGGATGATTGAAATCATTGTTTGACCAAGTCAAATTTTCCTTTCTTTTCTTTGAGAATTCCATGGAACTTTTCCACATCATCAACCCAATTTCTCACCCATTTCTCATGAGGTGAGATTTTGGTGAGATTTCTTCCTTTTTCTCACCATTCTCTTCCATCACTTCATTCTTACATGGAGGTACAAGATTCACTTGCAACCACCCTTCCCAAGGAGGAGTTCTTCCCAAGGAGAGGGGGAGGGAGGTCGTTTCATGTAGGTAGGGGCTAGGACGGCCTCCCATGGGCCGCCCGGACGGTCTCTGCCTCCTGGTCTCTTCAGTGGGTTGGGTAAAAGGGTGCCCTCCCCTTTTCTATATAACATGGGGCACCCTTGCCCCCTCAAACGTGCAATCTCTCTCTTCTCTCTCTCATACTCTCTCTTTCTTCAAGTTTTCTCTCTCTTCTTTGGTGGTCCTTTGCTCTTTTCAAGTGGTGGCCCTTAGAGACATTTTGGGACAGCAAGGTGGTCCTTCTTTGGTGAGTAGTAAAGGTATGGACCACTTCCTTTCTCTTTTCTTATCCTTTTCCTTCTTCATTGTCTCTTTTCATGACTCTTTTCTTTTTCCATGTAGCTATTCCAAGAGGTGTGAAGGTGGGCCCAAGCATTCTTGGCCTTTTTCTAGATCTCAAGTCTTTTTCAAAGGTGGTGCATGGAGAGGGACATTGCAAGCTCTCCACTTCATTTTTCTTTCTTCTTTTCACACTCCCTTCATGTGCATGTAAAGGGTGATTTTGCCATGTCATCAAGTGTGCATGGCAAAATACTCTATCTTTTTCATGGGAGTTGGGCCTCTCTTCATATGTATCAAATGGGCTCAAAGTGAAGTCATGGCCCTTAGTGTATTTGGTGGGCCCAATGCTTCATTTTGGGCTCCTTCTTACTTTCTTTCTCTTGTCATTTCCCTTGGAATTCTCTTTTCTTTTCATCTTTTTTCCAAGACTTGGGCCCATGGGCATGGTAGGGCCCATCTCAAGTTTTGAGCTCATGGGGCTCACTTTGAGTGACCCCATCTTTCTTCACATGTGTATGGACCAAGATGACTAGCCCATTCTTCATTTGGATCTCAAGTGGGCTAGATTTCCTAGTTGGGCCTATATGGACAAGTAGCCCAACTCTTCCATCATTTCTTGATTATGATGTACATCCTTGTACAAGGTGTAGTGGGCTCCTTGGAGTCTCTATATGTGGATGGGCTTTTGGGTCCTCATTGAAATTTGGATTCCTTTGGACCAATGTGTGCACCACTACACTTTGTCCATGTGGGTTTTTTCTTTTCATGCTCTTTTCTTTAATGGATGGAGGACTTGAGTTACTTGACCATCTACAAGTCCCATGAGTGAGTTGTTCCCACAATCTCACTAAGTTCAAATGGTTTTCCTTGTGGTAGGAATGTGGTTCTCAAGAGTTTCCCTCTAATGCTATCAACCTCAAATGGATGATCCTCAAGTGAGCTATCCATACAATCATAGCTCCTTTTCCTTTGGGGCTTGGTGGGTCATCCACCATCATTCTCATGTATGGGTGATTTTCCTTTAAATTTGTGGGAAAGAATGGTACCCATAAGTCGCCCATTTTTGTCCCATGCTTTGGGACATTTTGGGATTTTGATCTTCAAGTGGGCTATGTGTAACATTCTTATCCATCCATGATGGTTGGGTGACTCATCAAGCCATGCTCTTTTGTGCTCAAATGGTCTCCCTTTTGGTGAAAAAGTTGGTGCACATAAGTTGCCCAAACTTGCCTTTTCATGGGCATTTTCAACTTTGATTCTTCATATGGGCTATGTGCATCAACTTTCTACCCCTAGCTTCTTTGATTCATATGTTTGTGGGTAGACCTCCTTGTTGCATTTTCATGGTCAAAATTTTCATCAAGATGAGGCACATAAAGTTGCCCATGGTTAACCCATGAATGGGTCCTCATATTCTTCAAAGTGGGCTATGTGCTCTCTTCAATCCATTGGGATGAGGCATTTGGGTTGCTCTTGGGGGCCCGTTTCCTTTCTACCCCCCACTTGTCCATGCATGTGTGTAAAAAGATGGGAACATCTTAAGTGAGAAACATGGCCTTGGCATGAAAGTGGATCAATCCTTGGCCACATATGGACTTTGAAGAGGGACTTCTCATGTGAAGTGGGATTCTTATCCTTTGTTGATCTCATGGCACTTGAGTGCATTTGTTGTCCAAAATGTGTCTTTAGATGATGGACTTTCTTGCCTAAGGCATGCCATGCCACCTTCTTTAAGGTGGGCCTTACTTTTTCCAATGGGCTCAACACATATCCTAAGTGACACATGGAGTTGGACTTTAGATTTTGCATTTGAATGTGAGTCCAATCCCATGGGTTTCCTAGATGATAATTTGGATTTTAACGGGTAAGGGATAGGGACTTACCTTGCCAAGCTTGTAGGATTCAATGGCGGATGGTGCCAGAGGTCACCGAGTGATTGACGAAGATGATCCCGCCTTCATCGTCCGCCGAGGGGACCACATGTGTTCCTTAGCTATGGAGCATCAACCTCTTCCCGCTATCAAGGGTCGAGGTACCAGGGATCGCTGGGACGACTGGATGAAGGATCCACAGCCCTTGCTTGAACGAGTACTGGATGGTACTCCTTTTGCTGGCCTCCTCACCCTACGTTTCCACAATAACGATGCTAACCGCATGATGCTCGCGGCCCTTTGCGAGAGGTGGCGGGATGAGACCCACACCTTTCAGCTCCCTTGTGGAGAATGGGGAATAACCCCCTTGGACATTTACATGCAGATAGGCTTCCCGTTTCATGGGACAATTGTTCCTCAAGTCAGCTCTCTAGCTCCTCTCACTTCCACCGACTGGCTACGGCTTGTCGGTGACGTCCCACCCGAGGGTGAATTCCAAGGCCATCAAGTGAAGATGCGATGGTTCTACAACAGTTTTGCCTCCGTCATCCCCACCACCGAGCGAGAGGCCCTCCACAAAGCGCGGGCCATGATTACTTATGCTTTTGGATCCTTTCTTTTCTGCCATGCGAATGAGAGAGTTGACCCCAAATTTCTTCGTTTAGTCGAGGATCTTCATCACCCCTATAACTGGAATGGGGCTATCTTGACCCGTATCTTTCAGGGTCTGGACAAGACCTGTCGGCATAGCGGTCCTTCACAGGTTTTTGGCCTGTTGTTGAGGTATTTCTTTTTTCACCTTCCTTGGAGTCATTTACCTTCTTTCCCTCTCTGATCATTAGATGTGCTTTCGTCCAGACCTGCTTTTATGACCATTTTCCCCATCTCGCGCCGAGGATGCGGGATGATGTTGAGCCCTCTCAGTATCGCCACATGTACTGGCATCAGCAAAACCGTCAGCGGAACTCCCGAGTTCCTGGGGACAATTGGCGTGCTGACATAGACGGGCTGACCGTTGAGGACGTAAGTATCTTGCTTGTCTTTGCCCTCGTGCTGTGCTGTAATTGATTGTGGTGACTTCATTTGCTGCAGCTTGCTCGGATGCCGTATGCCAGTTTCCCTCTCTATTATACCCCTCAGCGCGTGGAGGCATATGATGCTTCATGTCTCCGTATCATGCTTTCCGACGCTGAATCTTTTCAGTGGTACCTGGGGGAGAGGTTGCTTCGGCAAGTCACTGGGGTGGCTCGGGTCCCTTGTTCTGCACCTCCTCCAGCTGCTCGGATGCCAGTTGATGAGAGAGTTGGAGCTCTTGTGGGCCAGCCTGGATTTCGTTTCACGATCCCGGATCGTGATTATGATGAGTGGTATTTGCTGTTCGGCCAGGGGCCTCTGCTTCCTTCGCTTTATGTTCCAGGTGGCCGTCGCAGGTATGCTGGAGGTTCGGTGACTGCTCCTTTGATGGATCTTTATCGTCGGGAGCGGGACGCGAGGAGGGACGATGATGACTATGTTGGCGACTTGTAGTCTGCTTGGGTGCCCTGCTTTGTATGGCCTTGTATCTTTGCTTTTATCTTCTTTTGTATCAAGCTCTTTTGAATGAATATATAATCTTTGATTTGTCTCAAAATTCTTTGATGATGTCTGGACGCTTTGACCTTTGACTTGTTCCTTAATGATTTGTGGAAGATGAGGCTTCTTAACTGCATGGATGATGACTTGAACGGTTCAGATTGCTTGATTAGGCCTTGTGAGCCCACTTGATGATTAGATCTTGGATTCTGGCCCTTCTTTTGATGATCGAACCTTTGATCTTGCTGCTCTATGACTTGTGTAAGCTTTCCAATGGTTTGGATCCTGATGATTTAGCCCTTGAATGGTTCAAATTGATAGATTCGGCCCTGTGGGCCCACTTGAGACCTTAGCTTTACTTTGGGGCACCTCTTTTGATGATTTGTGAGGCTAAGAAGGCTTCTCATGGTGTGGATGATGGCTTGAACGTCTCAGATCGCTTGACTCGGCTTTGTGGGCCCACTTGATGATTAGATCTTGGATTCTGGCCCTTCTTTTGATGATCGAACCTTTGATCTTGTTGTTTGATGGCTCATGTAGGTCCTTCAATGGTTTAGATCATGATGATCTAGTCTTTGAACGGCTTGGATTGCTTGTGGCCCCCACTTGATCACCTTTTCTTCTCTTTGGCCTGATCAGCCATGTTTTGGCCGCATTGCTCCGTGATTGGATCGGTGGGACACCTTTTATATGATCTTGATCAATCTCCATTGAAATCAGGGGTGGACCGGGGCCTTGGGCGGCCCATGGAGCGCCATCTGCTGACGTGGACTGTCAGCCTCACCTACCAAGAACCCTGGAGCCAATCCCGCGGAGAGAGGAAATCTGCGTCCGTACGGGCGGCCCAGGGCAGGCCGCCCAAGGCTCGCCTCTTGAGCGGCCTGGGCTGGCTCTGGTTCGGACATCCTCTGCTGTCCCCTTCTCCTGTCCCCCACATTCTCTGTTCTGGGTTATTCGATTCAGCCATGAATCTTCTTTTCCCCTTGTCTTTTCTCTTCATTTTGTCCTCTTCCCATTTTGTCCTTTCTTGGGCAGCTTTAGATGATGATTTATGGGCCATAGTGGGAGAGGTTGGTGGGTCCCACACTCCAGCATTTGGTGAGGGCTTTAATGGTGGAGGGATTCCTTTAATGGAGGGTGTAGATGGTGCATTGAATGGAGGCATTGATGAGGGGTTAGGGATGGTGGTTGATGGTGTTTTGAATGGCCCCATTAATGGCAGCCATGCTGAAATTCCAGATTTGAATGGGACCTTCATTATGGGAGGAATGAATGGTATGGATAGGATGATGGGGTGGGACATAGGTGAGGCCATGCTTCCCTTGAATGTAGGCCACATGGATGATGTGATGGATGGTGGTGATGGGACCACGAAGGACATAGATGGGCTGATCTCATGCTTGGATGGGATGGATGGTTCAGATGGTACCTTTGACGGTTTGGATGCTCTGGATGAGGGCCAGGATGTACGGTATACTTGTTTGGGTGGACTTGATGTGATTATTGATGATGTCCCCCTGATGATGGACGGTGTGGATGCCTCGATGATCCCTTTGATCGGCCAGGATGATGATTGGATTCATGATTTCCTGTTGGAGGGGGCCGCAGGTCCAGATCTGACCGTTGATTCTTCGATCGGGGCTGCCGGGACCCTTTTTGATGGTTCAGATGTATTCTTTGACGGTCAGATTAGCCAGGATGTCACGATGTGCGGTGTGATCTTCACTGATAGTCCTTTTGATGGAGAGCATTGTCCTTCCCCTGATCGTCGGTCTTTTGCGCACTCTGTTCATGAGGTGGGCGAGTCTTCTCATGCGGCTGAGATTATGACAGTTTCAGACAGCGATGCGACTATATCAGACATAGCCATCACTGAGGGCAGGTCAGGGGCTGTCGAGTCTGCAGAGGTTCCAGCTTTTCCTTCTCCTTCGCCCGTTGACCTTCCGATCCTTGATGAGTCATTATTGATTTCTGGGCCTTTTGTGCTGGAGGGGGTACCAGTGAGGACTTGTCAGCTGCTTCCTCGTTCTTCCTGCTCGCCACGACTGCTTGCTTGGCTTGACAGCTTGTCATTTTATGAGATTCGAGATTTGGAGTCTTATGGCTTCGGCGGTCTGATCCATATGGCCAGAGTTGATATTGATTGGAGGATGCTTGGAGCTGCCTTGATTGACTGGGTCCCTTCGTTGAACTTGTTCGCGTTCAACGATATGGAGATGGGACCTTCTTTGGAGGAGCTTGCTCGCTTGACAGGCCTGCCCTGGGATTATGCTCAGTATTTCTCGCCGAAGACATCGCCGAAGACTGCTACACCGCAGAACTGGTTCGGGATTTCTTATCTTGTTCATCCTGCAGCTGCCGGCCAGGATGCTGTAGTGTTCTCCTTGGACTTACTGTATGATCTTTTTTCGGGTCCTTGGGGTGTGGCCGGTTCTACCTTTGCTCGGAACGCACTGATGTTCTGCTTGATAGCTGAGGTGCTGTTCTCAGGATGGCGCAGATCCCAGACTCCTTTGCTTTTTGAGGTGATGAGTCGAGCTATCCGACGGCAGGGGATCATTTCTCTTATCTTGGCCGAGCTGTTCAATGGGCTGACTGACTGCGCCCTGGGCCGCACTCGTGTTCTTCGCGGCTGTTGTTCCTTTCTTCAGGTATCTTTTCTGCACCCTTTTTCTTCTTGCTTTGTTAGGGATTGCTTTGCTTTAGCTGAACTTCTTTTCCTTTTTGTGATCAGGTCTGGCTATGGGAGCGTCTTTCGCTGACTGTTCCTGTACCTTTTCCTGACACTCGTCGCCCAGACCTTATGCGACACATTATGGAGTTTCTTCCTCATACAGCTAGGATGAGCGAGCCCTTGTATCGCAGGATGTTTGCTGAACTTCGTGACTGGAACGTTCGTTGGGAGTCATCTTGGCTTTCACTTCCTCCAGTGCTTTGCGATGCACACCGCCTTCCTTTGATGTTGGTAGGCTTTCGATCCTACTTTTCTTATCATCCCATTCGGTTCCTGCGGCAGTTTGGTTATGAGCAGGATGTTCCTCTTTTCGCTTTCACGGGTATCGGGCGTCGAGCACTTCCCTCTAGATCTTCTGACTTCAGGACCCGGATTGATTGTTCTTGGGCGAGTTACCTGACTGCTGATTTGCTGGGTTTTGAGCTGCGGACTTTTCCGATGGCGACCGCCCCATATCAGTACTGGGTTGCTGAGCAGTCTTTGTACCGACGTATCCCTTGCTGGCACCAGACTGCTGATGAGGATGAGCAGGATATCCTTGGAGATGCAGGCTCTTCATCTGGTTCATATGAACCCTTTGAGGAGCGCCCGTTTATCGATCCTGGCTTCCTTTTGGCCACTCATGGCCATCTGCTGTCTGAGATCTCTGCACTTCGGTATCATTGTGAGATGATGTCGAGGAGATTGGCTGCCGATCAGAGGTTGTCTGACGAGGAGATAGCGATCCGTACCCTTGAGCGCGATGAGGCGCATTACCTGCGTATGGAGGTGAGCAGGTTGAGAGCGAGACTATCTTTTTATGAGTCAGAGGACTCACCTGATGTGGCCGAGGAGGAGGGTAGAGATTGATTGTGTTGGCCACCTGCACATTCTTTTTTGCATATATGATTGATGATGATGCATTTTTTTTGTATTTTTTGAAAAAGATGATATGATATGTGTAAAAGAAATATGATGCATTTAATTAAAAAGAGAAAACTGTTTGAAAATCTACTGTGCCATGAGTTGTCTTGTGAGTGTGTCTGGATTTTGTGTCAGGATATAGGAATCAGAACTAGGGCTCGGCCAATGCCTTGACCGATGTCTCGAGATTTGACTTGTGTGCTCCTTTGGTTCCCTAGAGGTGTAGGCAACGGAAACTATTGCCTCTTGAGATTGTCAGAGTTTGTGGAGCTCTTTGTTCCTGACTGTACTTCTTCTTGTTCTTGAACTTTCGCTGCTCGAACCGATCTGATTTCTTGGTACCTGCACTTTTAATTTTTTAATTTTTTTTCTTTTTCTTTTTGAGCCATTTTTGCCTGCAGCGCTCTTTCGAGTTTTCACTACAGCCGGCCTTTTCCCGTCATTTTTGCCCGTGGCGCCCTTTCGGGTTTTCACCACGTCCCGGGTGTTTGATCTTGCCTGCCCCTTGGCAGCTATGCTGTTTTTACCCTTGGCGCCCTTTCAGGTTTTCACCAAGTCCGCTGTATGCCCACTGTTTTTACTCGGAGCGCCCTTTCGGGTTTTCACTCCGCCCTCTTTGTTTAGGCACACATTTTCTTTTTCTCTTTTTTTGTTTTTTTTTTCTTTCTGGATCTCTGGATAACTGCGGCGGCTAGAGGTCGGGAATCCGTCGTTGACGGTCGATGGCAGTCTTTCAGCCCTTATCCTGAGTTACAATAATAGAGCTGTCGGTCTTTGCTAAAGACCCTTCTGAGATGGATGGATGGATGGATGTGTTTCTTCTTGGACTGATTTTTTTTTCTCTTGGGTGCCTTGCTTTGGCTTCCCTTTTTCTTTCTCTTTTCTTCTCTTTTTTTTCTTTTATATTCTTTTTCTCTCCTTTTTTTTGTCTTTTCCTTTTGAATTCCCCCCTTTTTTGTATTTTCCTCTTTTTGAATCCCCTTATTTGAAACACTTGTTGGTGGACGGAAATGATTTCTCAGAGATCTTAGCTTTGACCTCTTGACTTCAGCTCTATTAAAGTAACCTTTGATAAGGTCAGAATAACTTACCCGTGAAAGATCTTCACGTTGTCGGCGTTGGTTGGCTCAGGAAGATCCACCCCTCTCATGCTGGTGAGTCTGAGGGCGCCTCCGGGAAGTACTTCTCTGACGATCAGTGGCCCGTCCCACGAGGGTTTGAACTTTCCTCTGGGGTCCGGAAGGTGCGACGGTAGAATCTTCTTCATAACCATGTCGCCTACCTTGAAACTTCTTTTTCGGACTCTCTGTTGTAAGCCCGAGCGATCCTTTTTTGATAGCACTGTGAATGACTTAGTGCACGCATGCGTTTTTCATCTGCTAGCTGCAACTGATCGAATCTGGCCCGTTGCCATTCTCCTTCTTCAATTCCGCTTTCTAATAACACCCGTAGTGATGGTATTTCCACTTCGACTGGTAGAACTGCTTCCATTCCATAAGTAAGCTCGAAAGGAGTAACGCCCGTAGCAGACCGTACAGACGTTCGATAGGCCCAAAGCGCATATGGGAGCATATCTGACCAATCTCGATATGTCACGACCATCTTCTCGAGTATCCTGACGATTGTCTTGTTTGCGGCTTCTACCCCACCATTCATCTGGGGACGGTAGGGGCTTGATCGATGACGTTGGATCTTGAACTTGCTGAGGAAGTCATCCATCTTCTTGTTGACGAACGGGGTTCCATTATCTGTGATGATGGCATTGGGGATTCCATACCGGCATATGATGTTGTTCTTCATGAATTTGATCACCTGAGATGCTGCAATTGTGGTGTAGGAGGCTGCCTCAACCCACTTGGTGAAGTAGTCGACTGCCACAAGTATGTACTCATGACCATTTGATGCTTTGGGACTGATCTTGCCGATGATGTCGAGTCCCCACATGGAGAAGGGCCAGGGGGTGGTCAGGTTGTATAACTCTGATGATGGGGCATGGATTTGATTTGCATGCTCCTGACACTTGAAGCATTTTCTGACGTGCTGGCAACAGTCTGTCTCCATGGTGAGCCAATAGTAGCCGAGTCGTAGAATCTTCTTTGCCATCATGTGCCCATTCATGTGTGGGCCACAGATTCCTTCGTGTATTTCTTTCATGATCTTTGCAGCTTCTGTTTCATCAACGCATCGAAGGAGGATGTGATTATAGGATCGCTTGTAAAGAACTTCGCCACTGATGGTGAACTGGCCGGCCAAACGCTGAATGGTTCGGCGATCTGTCGCTGTTGCTGACTCTGGATACTCCTGGGTTTCGAGATATTGCTTGATGTCGGCATACCAGGGTTTGTCAGGGACAGCTTCGGCTTCTTCTATTTGCAGGCAAAAAGCAGGTTCTTCTTGAATTTCGACTGTGAGCTCCCATTCTGATGCTCCTTTTGGTATCTCGAGCATTGATGCAAGTGTGGCGAGAGCATCTGCAAACTGGTTCTTGGCTCTGGGCATGTATGAGAAGGTGACTTCTTTGAATTCTTCGATCAGATTTTCAAGATACACATGATATGGTATCAACTTCTCGTCCTTGGTTTTCCATTCGCCATTGGCCTGATTGATGATAAGCTGTGAGTCTCCAAATACTCGTAGCTTCTTGACGCCCAAGATTATGGCTTCTCTTAAGCCAGCGATGCATGCTTCATACTCTGCCATGTTGTTGGTGCACTCGAACGCTATGCGCCTTGAGATAGGAATAGGGACGTCATCTGGAGAGTAGAGGATTGCTCCAATACCACTCCCTTTAGAGTTTGCTGCGCCGTCGAAGAATAACGTCCACTCACCTTTCTTCTTTTCTTCTTCTTCAATGAGCAAGAGATCTTCATCAGGGAAGAATGTCTTGAGCGGTTGATAATCCAGGAGGGAATGGGCCGCCAGATGATCGGCGAGGGCCTGTCCCTTGATTGCCTTCTGAGTGACATAGGTGATGTCGAACTCAGACAAGAGTAGCTGCCATTTAGCTATCCTTCCAGTGAGTGCCGGTTTCTCGAACAGGTACTTGAGCGGATCCATGTGAGCGAGGAGGAGAATAGGGAATGCAATCATGTATTGACGGAGTCGCTGAGTTGCCCAGACTAGGGCGAGGCAAGTCTTCTCGATCGGGGAATACCTGGTCTCGTAGTCGGTGAACTTTCGGCTCAAATAATATATTGCTTGTTCCTTCTTCCCGGTCTCGTCGTGCTGGCCGAGGACACAGCCTATGGCTTCTGCTGCTACCGAGATGTATAGCAATAGTGGTCGTCCAGGAGTGGGTGGCACTAGGACTGGAGGATTCATGAGATATTTCTTGATGCGGTCGAAGGCGACTTGGCAATCACCATTCCATTCTTTTGGGACGTTCTTCCGAAGGAGCTTGAATATGGGCTCACAGATAGGTGTGAGCTGTGCGATGAAGCGGCTGATGTATTGAATTCTGCCGAGGAAGCCACGAATTTCCTTCTCTGTTCTAGGAGGGGGCATCTCAATGATTGCTCTGGTTTTGGTCTCGTCGACCCTGATGCCATCCTCGCTCACCATAAAGCCGAGGAGCTTACCTCCCATTGCACCGAAGACACATTTCTGAGGGTTGAGACGGAGCTTGTACTTTTCTAATCTGTTGAATAACTTCTTCAGATCTTCAAAGTGTCCTTCAATTGTGCGAGATTTGACGATCATGTCGTCCACATATACTTCAAGCTCTTTGTTCATCATGTCGTGGAATAGTGCTGTCATTGCTCGCTGATATGTTGCTCCTGCGTTCTTCAGACCGAACGGCATTACCCTGTAACAGAAGGTTCCCCAGGGAGTGATGAACGATGTCTTCTCGCGATCTTCGACGGCCATCTTGATCTGATTGTAACCTGAGAACCCGTCCATGAATGAGAAGATCTTGTATCCAGCAGTGTTGTCGACCAGAGTGTCGATATGTGGCAAAGGGAAGTCATCTTTAGGACTGGCTTTGTTGAGATCTCGGAAGTCGATGCACATTCGAACCTTGCCGTCCTTCTTTGGTACTGGCACGATGTTGGCGAGCCATTCAGGGTAGTTGGAGACTACCAAGAATCCCGCGTTGTACTGCTTGATGACTTCATCTCGGACTTTCAGAGCCCATTCTGGCTTCATTCTTCGAAGTTTCTGCTTCACTGGCTTCATATCTGCCTTGGTTGGCAGATGGTGTACAACGAGCTCTTCATCGAGCCCCGGCATGTCTTCATATGAGAACGCGAAGTTGGACAATCTTGGAGCTAGGAACTCTATCATTTTCTGTTTCATCTCAGGTGGCAACGATTTTCCAATGCGTACTTCCCTAGGGATCTCAGGTGTCCCCAAGTTTACTATCTCGAAATCATCGGCTACAACATTGGCTTTAGATTCGAACTTTTTGAGGAGATCCTCAAGTTCAGGAGCCGGATCATCATCTTCCTCATCCCGGGCTTCGTCCAGACCCATGAGCTCGAAGTCTAATTCGATGTCGAAATCATATGATTCGACTTCAAACTCATGCGACTCTTTAGACGAACTTGGCACACTATTGAATGCAGGAAAAGAAATATTTTTTGGTTTTTGAGATTTTTCTGAAATTGAAATGCTAGATGTTTTTGGCTTTTGAAAATTTTTGATTTTTTTGGATTTTCGAAATTCACGGGACCTTGAACAAGCGGGCATTGCAGACCATGATTGAGCCCAACTTGTTCCAAAGTTCCGGTCACTGCTTAAACAGGCGTTTTTTTTTGGAAGCCAGAGCCCTCAGACGGCTCGTTGGCTGATTCAAAAGTTAGGGGAACGGATGACCATTCAGGACCCCACACTTCCTCCCCTGAAAAGGTGGGGGTTGATGATTTGGGCGAAGAATCACAGTCTGGCCCAATGACCATGATTTCTTGCTGGTCGGGTTCGAGATCTGAGTCATACTCAGTCTCTCCCGGGTCACTTACCTCGCATTGCAGTTCGTCTGGTTCTACAGCTAGACACAAGTTTGGAATCTGGACATCAGACCAATCTAGGGCTGGCCACTTCCCTTTCTTGGTCCAATGGATGGGCTGCTTCTGCCCCTGGCTGGTGATTGTTGATGTTGATTCTGTAGGGATGGGCAAGTCGTGCCCCTTGCTAATTGGTGCTGAGATGGGCAAGTTGTGCCCCTTGCTGATTGAAGTGGGCAGGTTGTGCCCCTGGCTGATTGAAGTGGGCAGGTTGTGCCCCTGGTTGATTGATGCTGACGTGGGCAGGTTGTGCCCCTGGTTGGGAGTAGGTGTCAGGGTAACCTGGTCCTGAAGCTGCTGTATTTGTCTTCCTTCTTCGTCTTCATCATTTCCTTCTTCTTCTGGAGGCTTAGATGGTTCGAGAATCTGATCCCATCGAATGGGGGGCCATGTGGCCCAAACTAGGCTCATCGGGAGGCCTTTGTGTAGTGCAGTCGGTTGATTCCTTCCTGGATCTTTGCAAGGTTCTCCTGGCTTGACGAATTGGATGGGTGAGCACCGAAATTTCTTCCTTCTCTTGTCCATGAAGGTTGCCTTGTATCCGAGTCCCCATTTGCGTTGATTATATATCAGTGGTACCTTTCTGGACTTGAAGTGATTCTTCATTCGGTATTTGAGGCTCAGACGCTCTGCCGGTGAAAAGACACGGTCCACCCTTATCGGTTCTGGATTGGCGATAGAGTTCACAGTCTCGAATTCGAAACTGTGAAACGGGATGTCTTCTTCAGAGTGCTGGATATCGATGACCGGGATGTCTGGTTCAGTGGTAGCAGCATTGGAGGGAATGATGAGCTCCTTCTCTGCGTGGATAGAGATCACTTGATTTCCACAGATGTACTTCACTCGTTGATGCAGGGTTGACGGCACAGCTCCAACCTTGTGCAGCCAAGGTCGTCCGAGCAGCATGTTGAAAGAGGCTGATATATCCAGGATTTGGAATGTGATGGTGGAGACTTCCGGACCTATCTGTACCTCTATGTCGACCTCCCCTTCCACTGATCGGCGGGTGTTGTCGAATGCTCTGACGCATATGGTGCTGGGTCGGAATGAAGAAGGACTGATTCCCAGACGTTCTGCAGTCTTGAGTGGGCAGACATTTAAGCTTGAGCCATTATCGATAAGGACCAGCGGAACACAGAGGTCTTTGTATCGTAAGGCTATGTTGAGGGATCGCCCGTGATCACGTCCTTCAGGTGGCAACTCGTTATCTGTGAAGGTGATGGCGCGCGGAGCCAGGAGTTGTCCAATCATTAATGCTATCATCTCTGGTGCCGTATCAGAGGAGACGTGAGCATCGTTCAAGGTTTTGGCAAACATTTCTCGGTGTATGCGAGATGTGCAGAGTAGCTCCCATACTGAGATTTGAGCAGGGATTGACTTGAGCTGAGTTGCCACATCGTATGCGGCTTCATTTTTGTTGCCGAGGCCTGAGAGAGCGCCTTTGGGATCTCCTCTGTTCTGATTATCTCTTCGGATGCAACGCCCATTGGGATTCATGTTCCCCACTTCCGCACATTCTGGATAGTGCCATGGAACCTCTTTGTAGTTTTCCTCCCTTTTGCCTTCTAGGACCACCGGCTCTTGCAACGGTGCTGGTGTGGGTACCAGATCTTCCTCGTATGGAGCTTTTGCCTTGAGAACTACATTGTTGCCTGTGCTGAAGGGGTAGTATCGAGGCTTGTCTTCATAGACCACATAAGGTCGTGGTCCTGGCTTGATTGTTCCTGGAGCAGGAGGCTCCCATGGAATGAATACTGGTCCTCTTGATATGGCAGGAGGTTTCTCTGTTCGTCCCAGCTGCCGTAGTGTGATTGTCACGCCTCCGGGGTTTGCCCCTTGCAATACGACTGGCTCGACTGGAATAGCTCCTTCCAATACAACGGGTTCTTGTTGTTGATGAGTATAATCCTTCCATTGTGGATTGGATTGTTCTTGAGTTGCCCCTTGCAAGATGACAGGTTCGTATGTGGGCTCGATGTATGATTGTGCTCCTTCCAGGACGACTGGTTCCTAGCTTGAATGGTTGTAAGGTGCCCCTTGAACAACTGGTATATCATATGGAGGTGCTCCTTCGAGTACTACTGGCTCGGAGATTGAAGGAAGAAAGGGACCTGCCCCTTGCAAGATTGGAGGAGGATTTGTCGGCCCATAGGTGTAGGCATGAATGGATTGGATGGGGGAGAAGAAGCGATCGAGATGGTCCCCTTCTTCTATACTATTGACTGCAGGGCCACGAGACGAACTGGGGTCCGTTGGATGCTGAGGCAGAGGATTCTGAAGGATGTTGGTGGAAGCTGCTGGAGAAGTTCCAGGGACCGAGATGACGATCTTGCGGTCATCAATCAGGTCTTGTATGGCATTCTTCAAAGTATAGCATCGATCAGTGGCGTGGCCACGTCCTTGATGATAGGCGCAATACTCATTTTCTCGGTAGTTTGGTGGCAAAGGATGAGGAGGAGGCCTAGGTGTCATCAGAGTGAGTAACTGCTTTTGTACCAGCGTAGTCATGATTTGACTAAGTGGTTGACTGAGTGGAGTGAACTTCCTGGACTCCCTGTAATTCTGCCTGTTCTGGTATGAGTATTGGCCGTTTCCTCTGAACTGCTGCTGTTGTCGAGGTGGTTGTGGCTGAGGATTTGGTTGTGGCTGATACCGCTGAGGCTGATGCTGAACTTGATTCTGCTGATACTGTTGACGTCCCTGTGGGGGAGCATGTTGATTTCCTTGAGCAGTGGTATTGATGTTGTTTACCTCTGTTGGGCGGGGAGGAGAACCACTGCGGTTTCCATTCCCATGCCCGATAGGTCTTCCTTCCACTCTGTTCCTCTTGACTGGAGTGGCCTGATGAGGCCATGGGGAGATTGTCCCGGCCCGGATTCCTGCTTCGACTTGCTCTCCAGCACGGATCAATTGTGAGAAATTCGCATATGGATGCGAGATGAGATACCCGGATATGCCTGGATATGTTGAATGAACAATCATGGAGATTTGTTCTTCGTCGTCGATAGGCGTTCGCATTCGAGCTGCCATAGCCCGCCAACGACCCACATAAGCTGATAGTGTTTCATCACTCCTTTGCCTGAGAGCTGCGAGGTCGGCTCTTCTGGGTGCCATGTTGAGATTGTACGCGAATCTGTCGACGAAAGCCTGGGAAAGCTGTTCCCATGTCCTGATGCGGTGGCAGTCCAATGAAGTGTACCAATCTAGGGCATCGCCCTTCAGAGATTTTTGGAACAAGCGAATGAGGGCCCCTTCATTTCCTGAGATTGCACTCAGCTCTCCACAGAAGGCCTTGAGATGTGCTGTGGGACAACCGCTGCCATCGTATCTTTTGAATTTTGGAACCTCAAAGTTTTGAGGTACCTGAGCATCTGGGAAAGGACACAAGTCTCTGAACTTGGTCGAAGGTAGATCAATTCCTTGTTGTCGCTGAAGCTGATTTTGCAAGATCTGGAACTAGCTCCCGCAACTCGTCCAGTCCTGAGTGATCTGTTCGAAGCGACTGGTGCCTCTTGGAGTAAGGCACGTTCTTCTTCGGCATAGTGGTCGATGTCTTCGACCCTATGGGCTTGCTGAAAAGCAACCGCGGGTTGCTGAAATTGATTTGATGACTGAACTGGATTCTGATGAACTTGTGCTTGAAATGATGGTAACTGAACTGGAGACTGTACTGAAGGTTGAACTGGAACTTGCTGGAAATTGACTGGATTTTGCTGAATTGAAGATTGCTGAAAATTAACTGGATTTTGCTGAATTGAAGATTGCTGGAAATTAACTGGAATCCCATCGGCGGGGATGTGCTGGAATTGAAAAGTGCTCCTGTTTGCAGGAGGCTGAGATGCTGGGAAGTGACCCCCTTGTTGGGTATTCGCCACTGTCCGCTGATTGATGTGGGCTTGACACTGACCCCCGTTGTGGGCATTCGCCAGTGCTGTCCCTGTTGCTGGAAATTGAATTGAAATCCCATCGGCGGGGATGTGCTGGAATTGAAAAGGTGTCCCATCGGCGGGGACATGCTGAGATCTACTGAGATTGTTGTTTGCAAGATTGACTGGAAGCTGACTGGATGTTCCTGCAACGGAAGTGCTCTGAGATGGCCTTGTCGTCGCAGGAAGATATTGAGAAGGATGCCCCATAGCGAAGGGCTGAGATGGCTGTTGTCGGTAGTCTTGGGCAGACTCCGATGGTTGCGCTTGATTTGAACTGGAGGCCGGAAGGACCCGGCATGGTTGCTGAGACTGCTGAACTGGGCCAACTTGATTGTTGGCTGCTGCGGTGGCTTGTGCTTGCATGAATTGCAAGAGCATTTCTTGCATTGCTCTCACTCCTTGTGCCAATTCCTGTATGATTGGCGTATTATCAATGGGCTGTTGCGCTGGAGGTTGCGCTTCGGTCATCTCAAGAGCAGGGAAGAGACGAGTTTCCTCTTCGTGGTCGGACATGGCTTGTTGAGCCCGAGTGCGGATTATGCTGCGGAAGGGAAGTTGTCTCCGCGTACGTTGAGCCCAAGGAGGCACAATGGTGAGGACTATACTCTACTCTTTTTGGGTTTTGGGATTTTCTTTTTGTTTTTGGTTTTGGGTAGAATGCTATGCAGATGAGATTGTATGAGGACTAATGACTTTCAAGTATATGAAGGATTCTGTTTTTCAAGTCGGATCACGACTAGTGGGACTAGCTTATCCCCAGCGGAGTCGCCATTCTGTGGACCCTCGCCGATTTTCCGCGCTCCCACACGACGTTCTTCTCCCTTCCCCTTTCCTTTCGGAAAAGAAGGAGATGAGGATGCGTGAGTGCGGAATCGCCGTTTGTGCCACTGGCTTGCCTCGTTCTCGAGGGCTTCGTTTGGTTGTCGTGTTAAGCTGGATATGTTTAAATGAGTTTATATAAGACCAGAGTCGCCACTAGCCAGTTACTTCGAATCTACAGTCGGCTAGACCCCGTAGAAACGTTAGAGAAGGGAATCCGAAGATTCCTTCCTCTAAAATGACTCCTATTGATCTGCGGCCAGAGATTCAAGGTAAGGGATCACGGTTACAGGGTGGGAAGAGGTTAAGCACCCCACACACTGCCCGTACCGAAGTACGGTCTCTACTTCACAGAATCAATCGGATACTTGAAAGTCTAGTTTAATCCTCGTATATTCTCATGGATGACATGATGCGTGAATGCGGGTCTGAATAGTAAGAGTTTCTGATGGGCAGGTTCCAACAACGGGCAAGCCCAGAGCGTACGCTCGAACTGACAGGTGCTTTATGCGAGATGATGCATGCTGTGTGCTTGAATATTCAAAGTGCTTATAGTGATATGTACGTGAATGCAGGTCTGAACAGTAAGAGTTTCTGATGGGCAGGTTCCAACAACGGGCAAGCCCAGAGCATACGCTCGAACTGATAGGTGCTTAATATAAAGACATATGCAGTGTGCTTGAATAATCAAGGTGCTTGTAGTGAAGCAGGGGGGTTGGAAGAAAAGTAAATGTTGCACTTATGCTAGATGCAAATGAGATGATGCTGGAAAAGAGTAGCTGGGTGGACGGAGGTGTCGCAAGGATTGGCTTCGAGTGGCTGGATCAAGATTTGGATGGCTTGGGAGGCTTGGACCAGTGGTCAGGCTAGGCTGGACCAGGGCTAGACTCTCCTCACTCGGGCTCTCCTTGGTGGAAAAATGGGCTAAGGGGTGGATGAGGACTCGGACCGCACCCGGACTGGCTGGACTTGAAGGGATGTTGAAATGAGAAGGGGAGGGGGGTATTTATAGCAGCAGAGAGTGGCAGTTTGCGTAATTTTTTCTGGGCGGCCTGCTATGGGCCGCCCGTACGGCCGCTCCTCGGTTTCCAGCGAGTACGACCGCTCTCTCGAGGCTGCTGTTGGACTCGCTGGTCGACTCAGTGAGTTGACCCAGCGGGTCGACTCGGTGGTTTGACTCGACGGGTTGACTCGATGGGTTGACTCGGTGGGTTGACTCGATGTTTTGACTTGACGGGTTGACTCAGCGGGTTGACTCAGCGGGTTAACTCAGCGGGTTGACTCAGTGAGTTTGACTTTTTTGGGATTTTTTGACTGGCTTTTTTTCTGGTGGGTTTTTCAGGCTGATGTTTAAGACTGGGTTGACTGGGTTCAGGCTTGATCTGGGCTATGGAATGGGGCTTACAAGGGTGAGTTTGGCTGAGTTTGGACTTGGGATTTAGGGGTATGGTCCTCCATTCAACTAGCTATCTCTACCAACAGTGTAGCCGAAGGTTGGGTGTCTACAGGGGTCCACAGTGATGTATCTGACTACATCTATGCCGTCCATTCATATTGGAAGCTCATTTTAGGGCATAATCCAAAATAATGAAGCAGATCCAAATTACAAATAGACCATAGTATAATAAACAGTGGTAACTGACCATTAAAAACTTCCCTGTGGGCCACAAAAGCTTTGGATCCGGGGTCCCACCTAATCTGCTTCATTTTTTGAATCACGGTGGGCCCCACAGTCAGGGGTCTCCCCCGCCTTGGTGGATCTGGGTCTCACGTAATCCGCTCCCCCATAGGGATTTTTAATGCACTAGCCCCCAGGTGTGGCTATGTTTACAAAAAATCCTATTTCTCGTGAGGGCCAACATTTTTTGCCTTTTCATGAGAAATTACAAACCTTTCGGCAAAAAATGCCCCTTTGACCACCTGCTCGTGCGTATGACCATGAAGAGGCGGAAGCATGGGTGGTCCACTTGTGCGACCCATCATGTTGTATATGTTTCATCCATGCTTTTCATCCTTCTTTTCATATCATTTTAGGCTTTGGGTCCCATTTTGGGCCAAATCTAGATCTCAGGTGGGCCATACCACAACAAACAGTTGGGACAAGGATGTCCACTTTTAAAACTTTTTCAGACCCACCTTGATGTTTATTTGTAATCCAATCCCTATATGGTCACATAGACTTGTATAAAGGGACCACACAAATATCAGCTTAATTCAAAGGCCATGTGGGCCCCACTATCAGAAAATAGTGAGGGCAATGATACCTACTGTTGAAGCCTTCCTTAGGCTCATCCTGTGGGCCCCATTTGGGTGCCATGTTGCTTAGCATGTGGCCCACCCTATGGGTCCCACCACGATGTATTTGTTTTATCCATGCTGCTTATCTATTTTTTCATATCATTATAGGTCGTGTCCCCCCCCCTCCCCCCCCCCCCCCCCCCCCCCCCCCCCCCCAATATGAGACAAATCTAGTCTCAAGTGGACCACTCAGTAGGAAACAATTGGATCGGGGCCAACTGCGGGGTTGCCCTGTGAGGCCCACCATGATATTTGTGTTATATTCACACTGTCCATCCATCTTTTCGGCTATTGTAGGGCTGTGGGCCCTATTGTGAGGCAGATCCAAGTCTCAATTGAACCGCACCATGGAGACAATGATAGAGGCCACACCGTCCATCCTTTTTGCTAGATCATTTTAGGTCATGGGCCCAACTCTGAGATAAATCCAGATCGCAGGTGGGCCACATCATAGGGAACAATTGAGATAATGACGTCCATTATTGAAACCTTACCAGGCCCCACTATGATGTTTTTTTTGCCATCAAATGTGGCCTGATTTAAGGGAAAACACAAATATCAGTTGGATTTAGAACTTTGGTGGACCACACCATGGGAAACGGTGGAGATTGAGCATCCACCATTGGAAACGGGTGGGGCCACCGTTGCTGCACGTGTGGACCCCCCTTGAGCACTATGGGTTCCCCCAGAGCATTTTGGATCCCCCATGAGGATTGTGGGTTCCCCCTAAGCACTGTGGATTCCACCTGAGCACTGTGGGTTCACCCAGAGTACTTTGGATCCCCCTTGAGCATTGTGTGTCCCCCCTTAGCACTGTGGATTCCACCTGAGCACCGTGGTTCCCCTGAGTACTGTGGATTCCTCCAAAGCACTGTGGGTTCCCCTTGAGCACTGTGGGTTCCACATGAGCGATGTGGATTCCTCCTGAGCATTGTAGTTCCTCTGAGCACCGTGGGTTCCCCCTTAGTACTGTGGATTCCTCCTGAGCACTGTGGGTTCCCTTGAGCATTGTGGATCTCACCTAAGCACCGTTTCCCAAGATGTAGTTCACTAAAGTTCCGAATCTAATTGATATTTGTGTTTTCCCTTAAATCAGGCCACGTGGCCTCTGCCCAATGTTTGATGGAAAATAAGCATTATAGTGGGGCATAACAAGGTTTCAACAGTGGACGCCATTGTCCCAACTATTCCCTATGGTGTGGCCCACTTGCGATCTAGATCTGTCTTAGAGTTGGGCCCATGGCCTAAAATGACCTGGCAAAAAGGATGGACGATGTGGATGTAACATATGTATCATGGTGGGGCCCACGGTGAAGCCCCTTTGTAACGCCCAAGTGGGTTTTTGCCTCTTCATGGACGTAAGCAGGAGCAGGTGGTTAGAGGGACATGGATTAACTACTGACAAGTTGAGTTGCTATCTCCCTACTAAACTTACGTCACCAACTTCTCTGGGCCCCACCATGATGTATGTGTTGTATCCACACCGTCCATCCATTTGGAGAGATCATTTAAGGGCATGAGCTAAAGAATGAGACAGATCCTATTCTCAAGTGGACCCCACCAAAGAAAACAGAGGGGACAGTGATGTGATCGTTGAAACCTTCTTAGGGCCCACCATGATGTTTATTTGAAATCCAACCTGTTCATAAGTTCACACAGACATGGAAGAAGGGAAAACACAAATACCAGCTTGATTGAAAACTTTTGTAACCCCAAGAAGTTTTTAATGGTAGGACATCAATCCCCATTGTTTTCTTTGGTGAGGTCCACTTGAGCTTTGGATCTGCTTCATTCTTTAGCTCATCCCCTAGAATAGTCTCTCCAAATGGATGGATGGCGTGGATGTAACATATGCATCATGGTGTGGCCCACGGTGGAGGCTCTTTGTAATGATGAAGAGGGCTTCTCCCTGTTCATGGACGTACGGTGGCCCAGAGGGGCATTCCTCTTACCAAAAGTTTTGCAATTTACAGTGAAAAGACTAAAAAAGATAGCCTTAGGAGAATTTAAACTTTTTGTAAAAGTAGCCGCACCATAAAAATCCCGTCTCGTAGAGGTAACCAACTTGGGAAATTGGATTGCGTCCTGAGTTACTCAGTCTGCTTTAATCGCACTGAGTAACTCAGTTGGGCCCACTGTGAATGTATGTGGTTTATGCACACCGTCCATCCTCATTTTAAGGGTTAAAGAAAGAATTGAAGAATATCCAAAGCTCAAAGTGGACAATAAATCAGGAAACAGTGGGAATAATGATTTCCACTGTTGAAACCTTCCTAAGGCCCACAATGATGTTTATTTGTCATCCAACCTTTTCATAAGATCGTAAAGAAATGGATGAAGGGAAAACAGCTTGATACAAAACTTGTGGCCTTCAATAAATTTTCAATAGTAGAGGTTCAATGCATACCATTTCCTGTGCTGTGGTCCACTTGAGCTTTGGATATGCTTTATTTTTTGTCTCAAGACATAAAATTATCTGTTAAAATGGATGCAGGGAATGGATAAAATAAATAAATCACGGTGGGCCCCACAGGAGTTTACTCAGTACTCTAAGAGTGCTGAGTTAGTAAGCAATGCCCTTCGCCAGCTTCGTTCGATTCAAATTAAAGACCCGAAGCGGATTGGCGGTTGCACCCGCCACAGGATATCCCGGTGGAACGATGTGGCACAAGCTCTGTGAGGCCCACTGTGATGTATGTATTCTATCCACGCCAGGTACGGTAGGAATTTCTCTACCCGCCTTTTCCTTTAGTGCGGCCCACTTAGTCTTAGACCTAGCTCATTTTTGTTAGCAAGTCCTAAAATTAGCCCACAAAACGGATGAATGGGGTGGATTTCTAAAAAAACATCACGGTGGGCCCCACCTTGGTTCCCAGCGCATTCGCAGGAAATCCGCGTCCGCATGGATAAATCACGGGCGCGAATTAGGTGTTACCCCGGGAATAGCTTAGGGGGTGTTACCCTTACCATGTGGGGCCCATCTTGATGCATTTTTTTATATATCTAAGCTGTCTATCGATTTTTTAATATCATTTTTAGTATGTGATCCAAAACCCTAAGAAGATCCAAATCTCAGGTGGACCATGTCACTAGAAACAATGCTGAATAGCCATTACAAATGTTTTGTGGGCCACAAAAGTTTTGGATCAAAGTGATATTTATATTTATTTTCATCATGACATTATTTACATTATAAAGACCTTGGATTGCAAATAAACACTACCAAACCCTTACGATGGGCTCTTTGGAAATTTTAATGGTGGGGGACTCAATCACACCGTTTCTAGTGGTGTGATCCACTTGAGATTTGGATCTGTATAAGTTTTGTAGGTTCATTCTAAAATAGACTGTAGAAAGGGATGGACAGAATGGATATACAAAATATCATCCATGTGGGCCATACGGTAGGGGTAACACCCACTAAGCTGTTACCGGGGTAACACCTAATTCGCGCCCATAAAACACATACACCACCATGGTCCCACGCAGCTTGAGCTGCCTCCCTCGGGTGGGGAGCTGATTAGGTAAGACACCGGATCCACCGAAGTGGGTGGGACCCTGACTGTGGGGCTCATAGTGATGTATGTGTCTTAAATCCACACCGTCCAACAATCTTGAAAACTCATTTTCGGTATGATACCAAAAATGAAGATTACTGAAATTTTAGGTGAACCACACCCCAGAAACAGTCGTGATCAAATCTTTACCGTTGAAAACTTCATGGATTTTTAGTGGATTCCACTGGAATGTTTATTTTCCATCCAACCTGTTGATAAGGTCAGAAACAACTAGATGAAGAGACCACATAAATATCATCGTGATCCAAAGCTTTTGTAGCCCACAGGAAGTTTTTAAGAGTCAATTACCATTGTTTCCTGTACTATGGCCCATCTGGTTTGGAACTGCTTCGTTTTTTGGATAATGCCCTAAAATGATCTTTCAATGTGGATGTATGGCATGGATGTAGTCACATACATCACAGTGGCCCCACAGTAAGAGGTCCCACCCACCTCGGTGGATCCGAGGTCTCACCTAATCCGCTCCCCCTCAGGTATATCCAGCGGCGCGGATTGCCTGCGAAAGCATTTGAAAGGCATCTCTTGCGCTCGGAATCTAGGTGGGGCCCACCGTGATGTTTGTGAAAAATCTACGCAGTCCAACCGTTTTGTGAGATCATTTTAGTTGTTGCGACCAAAAATGAATGGGATCGAAGACTCAAGTGGGCCACACTAAAGCAAAAGGTGGGTAGGGAAATTCCTACCGTTGAAACCTCTATGGAGTCCACAGTGATGTTTTTATGCCATCCATACGGTTCATAATGTCATTCCTACTCAGATGAACTGAAAACACATATATTATCCTGATTCGAAACTTCTGTGGCTCCATGAATATTTCAACTGTAGAAGTTCAATCATCACGTTTTCGGCCCACTTGAGTCTTGGATCCTGTTCATTTTTTGTCGCAACGCCTAAAATAATCTCAAAAAATGGTTGTACGGTGTAGATTTCTCACAAACATCACAATGGGCCCCACTTAGATTCTGAGCGCAGGCAATCCGAGTCCTCCCTTGGCATATATATATATATATATATATATATATATATATATATATATATATATATATATTAGAGGAATGCTCACCTACCCACCATCTCTCACGATTTTAAGGACTCATCACACATGATGTGTCCCTAAAATCTGAGCCGTCTACATGATTCACCACCCCGAAAAACCCCCAAGCCCAACTTTCAACCTGATCTAGAACTCTTGTGGGCCATCGAAGAGAGTGAGAGGCAAATCAAGGGAGAAAAATGTTTCCTTTTTCCACGGCCCACTAGACTTGTGAACCAAGTTGAAAGTTGGGCACGGGGGTTTTTCAAGGTGCTGCATCACATGGACGGCTCAGATTTTAGGGACACATCATGTGTGATGAGTCCTCAAAATTCTCTCACTGTGAGAGGTTGTTAGTAAGTGAGCATTCCTATATATATATATATATATATATATATATATAGAGAGAGAGAGAGAGAGAGAGAGAGAGAGAGGGGTCAAAATTTGAGCCGTCCATGTGATGCAACACTCCAAAAATCTCCTAGGGCCCATCTTTCAACTTGTTCCGGAACTTTGGTCGGCCATGAAAGAAGGAAACAGTTTCCTCCCTTGATTTACCTCTTGCTTTTTGCTGCGGCCCACCAAAGTTTTGGATCAGGTTGAAAGATGGGCCCTAGGGTTTTTTGGGGTGCTGCATCACATGGACGGCTAAGATTTTGGGCTCACATCACGTGTGATGAGCCAAGAAAAAGTGCTCATGAGTCTCTCTCACGAGAAGTGCCCAGGTTAGGGCTCTCAATTGAGCAGGTCAGATCCGAGATCCGATTCGCTCCGAATCCATTTAATGTGGATTTGGATCTTAAAATAGGTCCGATTAGTTAAATGGACCGGATATGGATCTTAAAATAGGTCCGATTACTTAAATGGACTGGATATGGATTCACAGGAACATATCCGAGTTTGATCCGAATCCGATTAAGATCCTACTCATTGTCACCTTAGTG
Source organism: Liriodendron chinense (assembly GCA_003013855.2). NCBI lineage: Eukaryota > Viridiplantae > Streptophyta > Magnoliopsida > Magnoliales > Magnoliaceae > Liriodendron > Liriodendron chinense. The sequence continues at coordinate 6,859,221 of PVNU02000072.1, forward strand.
TATATGTTATATTTATGCTGACCATCCGTTTTACAAATTATTTTAGGCCATGTCAACCATACGATAGTAAATAGTGGGATTTGCATCATTTTTCTACTAAATTAAATGTATTATATTATATATTTTATATCATATATTTTTTTAAATTTGTAATGGGGTGGATTCGGACCTAGATCCGACCCGACTCCGATGGTTATATGGATTTTGGATCTGAAATGGATCTAACAATTTATAAATGGATCAGATATGGATATCACATTTTGGATCCGAGTTGGATCCGAATCCGATTCGAATCCGATCCGAATCCGTCTACAGATATACGGACTTGGAGCCGGATCCAACTGGATCCGATCCAGATCCGACCCATTGAGAGCCAGCCCAGGTGAGCATTCCTCTCTCTCTCTCTCTCTCTCTCTCTCTCTCTCTCTCTCTCTCTATATATATATATATATATATATATATATATTGGGAAAAGGTACCATGCACTTCCCATGAGGTCGAGCTGTGTGGGCCCCACTACGATGTTTGATGGGCATCCACACCATCATTCAAATGCACCATTCAGTGGTGGGCATGGGCCTAAAAATCATGCCAATTCATGACTTTGGTGGGCCACACCATAAACAACAGTTAAGAGTAGTTATCCACCCCATTGTAACATTTATAATCGGATATAGGATCAACTGAGATATGATTTAGAAATCCAGCCCATGCATTGTCTGTGTTCTACTTAAAAAGAGGCCACACCAAGTTTCAACCATATCCAAAACTCAGGTGGGCCCCAACAAGAGCTTTTAGATGTTGTAGGCATGATTTTACACTTTTTTAGTTGGTATGGCCCACTTGAGTTCCGGATACAGCTGATTTTTGGGTTATCCCATAACCAATAGGAGACCCACCAAATACATGGTATGGATGCCCATCAAACATCACAGTGGGCCCACAAAGCTAGAGCAACTTCCCAAGAGGGGTCGAGCTGTGTGGGCCCCACTGTGATGTGTGCTGGACATCAACACCGTGCATTTGATAGGTCCACTTTAGGTTATAGCATATCCAAAGAATCAGCCATATAAAGAACTAAGGTGGGCCATACCATCTAAAATCATGTGAAGACATGACTAAAACATGTAAAATCACTTGGTGGGGCCCACAGGAGTTTTGGATGTGGTTGAAAATTGTTCGGAACTCTCATCCAAGTGGAACACACACAATGGATGGGCTGGATTTGTGAACCACATCTCGATGGGCCCAATAAACAATCATGAAAGTTTTAATGGGTGGGTTACCCCTCTCAACTGTTGTCTGTGGTGTGGCCCACATAATTCATAGATTGATCTGATTTTTAAGCGTGTGGGCCACCATGAAATGGTACATCTGACTGATGGAGTAGATTTTGGAAACACATCATGGTGTGGCCCACACAGCTCGACCTTATGGGAACTTCCCATGAGGTCGACCTCATAGTACCATTTCCACACACACACACACACACACACACACACACACACACACATATATATATATATATATATATATATATATATATATATATCTTATTGCATTCTCTCTTGCTCTCTCTCTCAACCTCCGCACCATCTCTTCTCTATCTCTAAAGACTGCATTTCATTTAAGAGGGTTTCCCTGATCCTGCAATTTCTGTAAGTGAAATAAATCAAGGGTTCGTTTGGCAGCAGTGTTTCAGATGGATTTGAGAGAATTTGGAATTTTCTGCTTTGGTAGTAAAGAATTGGAGGGATTTGTATTTGAGGGGAACTTCCAAATAAGAAGAAGAAGAAAAAAAAATCCCACCTCAAGGCTATAATTTCAAATCCACTCAATTCATACAAACCAAATTCCACCTTATTATATAGGATTTTAAATCTTTGTTGCTGAATGGGCCCTTATGTTCTTCTTGTTTTTTTTAGATTGTCCAATTTCCCATTTTGAATGTGTTTGGATGATGCACTATCAAATCGAATTGTAGTTACTAGTTTAATAATAGTGTCTGCGTTTGGGTGCACAGAATATCATGAAATTTTTATGATATTTAGTACAACCAAATACAACCATTTAGTCAAAGGGAAATTTTTTGGGGAATTTTTTGGAAAAATTAGTTCGAAATTGTAAAATTACCTAAACACCCCACTTTTGGCTTTTTCTTTAAAAAAGTGATCCATTGAGAATTATGGGGCCCACAAAGTGTATATTTGACATCCAACCCATCCAATAAATGCACCACACATTGATTACAAACGGATCAAAATTTTGGTGAATCCAATGATAAGATGGGCCAGACCATAAAAACTAATGTACACCACTCAAAACCATCCAAATTCATCTGTATCCCATCTGGTGATTTAATTGGCAAGATTTTTTGTTGGTCTAAACACAATGTTGGCGATCATATGTTAGATGAATTGGATGTTATTCATTTACTATGTGGGCCCTACAATTCTCGACTCCATTGACTTTAATGTAAAAAAAAAAAAAAAAAGAATAATAAAATAAAATAAAAGGGCATTTCGTATTTTCTCCTCATTAAGAGCATATCCCTGGCATTTCCTTTGGCGTAGGCATTCATTGGTAAAATGCAAATTTCTCCAGAATTGTGTAGTAAAAATCCAAAATTTTGTAATTTCCTTAGCATTTATATCAAAGAAGACAGCTTCAGATTCCAATCAGTATGGGTTCAAATTTTGGAGGCTACTTCTTGTTATGAAATGTTTGCTTTTCAATTCACTTCTTCATCCAAACTATAGTTAGCAAAATGACACAAAAAAAAAAAAAAAAAAAGTATGAAAATGTTCAGTTTAATTTGATCTTTATCATGAAAGGAGAATATGGTTTAAAAATAAAACAAAACCCCCCAAAATTAGTGAAGGAAAAGTTTGGGTTGAATACAATCTGGATTAAAAAACGGAGAAAAAAACGAGTATACATATGTGCATATATGCGTTTGTATATTAATTATAAATAAATTTAAAATAAAAAACTTTAATTAAAATATTTAGAATTTCTCTGTGTATGAACAATAATGTACATAGATAGTCAAATTGTGCTCTTTGCCGCCTTTCTCAAGTCCTTCATTCTTCAAGTAATCCTATAAATCAATCCATCTCTATTAAAAAATTTCATGTTCTTTTCAATTTTATCAATAGGTGATGACTGCCAATCTCTATATTTTGACTCTGTCGAAAGTGGTTTTTTTTTTTTTTTTTTTGGTTTTAATAAAACGTGTTTTATTGAAAAGAAAGTGTGTATTTGGTTTGCCCCAAAAACAAATTTTTTGCTATCTTCTAAAATATACGAACTTTTAAACGTTTGTTCAAGTGTGCTTGTATTTTTCCAAATATGGAGTTTAAAATGGAGTTTTTCTAGCCATGATCCAAGCACAACCCTGTTTGTTTTCCTAAAAATGCAATCCAAGACACCATTAGAGATCATATAACAGCCTTTGAATCTTTTTTCCTTTGTTACATTGCTTCAACTCATTCTCATTTTTGGGATCTTTGGATATAGTTTTTGAAGAAGAAAGGAAGAACAACTGGCGTACACTTCCAAAGTCACTGAAGTAGCATGCCACTAAGTTGTAAGTTCTCTCAACTAACATTTGATATTTTTATTTATTTATTTTGTACTTTCTCCTTTTAATTAAGTTTTATTAGTGTGTATACTTCCAAAGTCACTGACGTAGCATGACACTTAGATGTCAGTTCTCTCAACTAACACTTGATCTTTTTTTATTTTGTACTTTCTCCTTTCAAGTTTTAGTAGTGTTAGGGTATAGACACAAATAGCAACATGGAGGTGGAAGGAATGAGAGATTGACGGTTAGGATCAGGGCCAAACCATAGCATCAATACCATGTTAAATTTTAGGGACTAAATTTTAAAAGAATCATTGTGTCAATATTTTATAAAAATGAAGAAAATATATCCAAGAGGTGGAAGATCTGTAAGAGATCTTAACAGATATACACTTATCCATTCGTAGTATGTACAACTGTATATAGATATTTTATACTCTTAACAATTAAAGAGGTCAAATTTTTTAAAAAGCAAATTTTGTGGTTGCTCTTGTAGGCTATGCAAGTTGTTTTGAATTCGGCTTGAGATCAAAGAGTCGTGACGAGTTCTTCCTTAGCAACGGAGCTGAGCTATTAGAAGAGCTAATTACTTCTTCCGAAGGTAAAGGTAGACCAATCTGTATTTTTTCCACACAAGAGCTTGAAAAGGCAACTAACAATTATGCAAAGGACTTTTTTATGTATGAAGATTCATATTACATAATTTACAAGGGCACCATTGATGGCCGAGCTATTATCATTTCTAAGAGTAAGCAGTCCGAGTTATTTCACTCCAAGAGAACCTATGAAGTTGCAATTCTATCCCAAATTAACCATGTGAACGTGATGAAGGTACTCGGATGTTGCCTCGAGACCAAAATTACAATACTAGTTTTTGAATTCTTCCCCCACGATAGGCTTTATCAACGTATCCACGAAGTTGGAACTTTTCACGATCTTTCATGGGAAAATTGCTTAAAGATTGCCACAGGAGTGGCATACGGACTTACCTATTTGCACATAGGCACAACCACGCCCATCATTCATAGGGATATAAGATCCAGGAAAATTTTGGTGGATGAACATTGTAATGTCAAAATCGTTGGTTTTGATCTATCAGTGTCAATGCCCAAAGGTGAATCGGAGATAAAATGCAATGTTGCAGGGACTGACGGGTATCTTGATTCAGAGTATGCTTTGAAGGGGCAATTATCAGAAAAGAGCGATGTTTACAGCTACGGGGTAGTTATGTTTGAGATTTTAACAGGAAAGACTGCTAGAGAGTTGCATTATTCCAACTCAGTTTTTCAGTTTGTTGAGTGCACGGAAGAGAAGTGTCTTGGCTTTGTCAAGGCAAATGTTCTTAAAGAGGCGAAGAGAGATCAACTGATGGGATTTGCACAGCTTGTTGGGAGATGCCTTGCGCGAAGCTGGGAGAAGAGGCCTACGATGAAGGAAGTTGTTCAAGAACTCCGACGAATTAAAGGGTTATGAAAGTTGTCAAGAACAAGCCCTGCTCTTTGATCACTACATGCCCCTTAAGATGTGATAAGAGACATTTTCTTCAATATCATGTTATCAACATTGGCATCATCATAGCTTCAGCCCAGCTGTTTGAAGTCATTGTAAAGGAGATTCAATCAAATTGAAAGGGGTTCAATCATGTAGGGTCTACCATGATGGGCCCCAAAATGTCAATCCAAGACAATAAGGTGAAGGATCTTATGAAAAATGACAAAAAAATGAGGATCTTGTATTTCTTTGATACCAATCAGGTCTGAATTCGTGTGACGGAAACCCAACATGACTATTAATGGAGCCCATTTGTTTGGTGCACATATGGACCACACGATTAGTGAGCCCCTAAATGGCATTACTCAATTGACTGGCTCCTGATTGTTAACAACAATAACATCATCATCCGAACCTAATCCCAACTAATTTGGGCCAGCTACACTAATCTTGTTCCCGCTCAAGATTCACAAGAAATGATGTGGCCCAAAGTTAGACACCAGCTGCCAACTTGATGTAAGGCTATATAGTACATGAAACAATTGATAGCTGAAAAAACTAAGAATTTTTTTTGTAAGTAGTCCATTGGTGTTGAACACTGAGCCCTGTCTGATGAATGGACCAACCCCATTTCGGGTCCAGACCACCTACATGGAGGGACCCACCAAATTAAGTGCTTGGATCTATGCATGGGGTAGCACATGGAGGGGTTGTGTGTAATTAGCAACCTCTCTTTTATAAGTCAAAGCCAAATCAAACCACTCTTGTAATTTCATGATTTGTGCATGCTGGTGTATGGCTTATGGCCTTTTGTAGGAGTAGAGAAAAATAATTTGCAATTTTGGAAATTTTATTGGAATTTTTACTCTTAATTAGTGCTAATTAGAATTTCCAAAATTCAAGAAATGGAACTCTTTTGTATTGTATTGGAAAGAAAGAGTTCTTTTATATTGTCACATGTATTGTTTGTGATTTTTATGTATTCCATTGACAGTAGAAATCCCAAAAACTGCCAACTATTTTTCTCACTGCCTTGGCCAAACACGCTTTTAAATACTTTTAAGAATTGCAAATGGCATAGGGTTGCGCGGAAGTTCTTGGTAATTTTAGCATATATTGTAAAATCATTGATCTTTCAGCGGTCATAATCTCCGCCCTAGCACCTGGGCACTGGCAACACATTTCGGATTCGTCACCCATGATTAGAGTACTCATCTTCACAGTTCTCCAAAGGCCACAATTGGTGGTGTAAGGTTCTTCTTTCCCAAGCATGAATCAACCTTTTATGGCGTGTTTGGATGCATTATTGAATCGAATTGTAATTATTGCTCCGATGAAGCTGGTATAACTAAATTGTAGTTTCTTGAGCATTCATATATATCGAGGGTTCAAGTTCCAAATTGCAATTACATTAGAATGTTGATGAGGAGGAATGGCTTGACAAATATCAAACGTGTATGCATATTTATCATGTGCATGAAAGACAATCAAATGCACACATAGAAACACATACATAAAATAAACTTAATAATTCAACGAGTGTGTGTGTGTGTGTGTGTGTGTGTGTGTGTGTGAATATCGGTCTCATGGGCGGCAGTCCAACATTGACCAGCTTAAAGTCCAGACTTTGTGTGACGAATTGACGTTTGCGCCAACTAATGAATGGCCTAACTTCAACATTGGATGCAGACAGCACGCTAACTAATGAATGGCCTAACTTCAAGTTTTCAACTAACATCAGGCCCGAGGGCTGTGCTCGGGCTTAAACTTCAGGTCCGGTTCTTACTTAGGATGGGCTTGGACTAAGATATCCAAAGCCTGTAGACCCGCTGGCCTGCCAGATTTGAGAGAGAGAGAGAGAGAGAGAGAGAGAGAGAGAGAGAGATGTTGTTTTACAATGAAAGAGGGATTGCCGGCTTGGGTCGGTTCGACTATGGTGGTTTGGTGAAATCCACCCGAACCGCTAGGTGTCTCCCCATGTTAGGCCTAGGGCCAAAAAATCAGCCATTTCCTTATTTCCTGTTGTCTCCCCATGTTAGGCCTAGGGCCCGAAAATCAGCCATTTCCTTATTTCCTGTGGTCCCCACAGGTCCCCACAACTAGAAATGTTATACACGCCTGAATAACCGATGGTTATTCCTTATGCATCACATGGGTGGGCGTCTCAAAGGGGAGTGGATTAGGTGCAGCCCCTACCATGGGCCCACCTTATTTATACATTTTATATCCATGCCATCCATCCATTTTGCCAGGTAATTTGAGGGTATGAACCAAAAAATGAAGCAGATCCAATTCTCAAATAGACCATACGATAGGAAATGGTGGTGATCAACCGTTAATGGGTCACAAAAGTTTTGGATGAAGCTGATATTTGTTTTTTCCCTTCACTCAGGTTAAAAAATAAAAAAATAATAAAAACACCAAAAATTCAGTGAATGAAAAGTTCAGGTTGAATATAATTTGGATTAAAAATGGAGTGAAAAAACGGCTATGTATGTGCATATATGTGTGTATATAGTATATATAAATAACGTTAAAAACTTTAATTAAAATATTATAATTTATGTGTATGAACAATGGCGTGTATAGATAGTCAAATTGTGCCCTTTACCTCTTCAAATTATTTCTTCTTTGATGTAGGACGGGTCGCTGACTATTTCATGGCCCAGATGGAGCAAAAGAAGACCGGACGGGGCCGAAAGTGATCCGGACCGTCAGGACCGTGAATCGGTCGTATCTCACAATCCGGAATGAGTTACGGGACGTATAATATATCAATTTGGGGTAGCTCGAGCTACTTTAGCCAACCAACCCGCTACGCCGGGTTGCCCAATCCGGAATCGCGAGAATCAACCGTATCGACGGTCATTAGGCTAGTTTATTTTCATTTTTACTATTTATAGTAAGTTTTAATTCGATCATAACTTTGCATCCGTATGGTTTTAGAGTTAGTGCCCAACATGAAAAGGGCTTAGAATATTTCGCAGAACAGCGTGGTTGAGGCCGTTTGAAAAACTTTCTATTTTTGGCCGAAAACCAAGAGTTCTAGTAGGATTGAACGACTTCTATAAATAGTAAGTTTACTATTTATAGTAAGTTGCGTTTTCTAGGAGTTTTAGTTGGAGTTGGATTTTGATACTTTACCTAGGGTTTAGTTTCCTATTTATATGCATTGTAATTCCGTTTTATTCATTCAATTATCAATAAATCAATTATTCGGAATTTATTCCTTTTTTTTATCTTTTATTTCTTCTCGTGGATTCGAGAAACACTCGGTTAGGGAGACGGTGATCGACCTACCACGTCCTCCCTGCGTCATTGGTACCAGAGAGAGGTTTCTTCCTCAGGACGATGACCTCTAATGAAGGGATGGATCCTCATCCTAAGGACGGTGCTCCAAGGGACTATCTAACGGCGACAGCTTTCGAAGTAGCGCAACGGGAGAGAACCGGTTGATCCTGCAGGTATACAGGCAACCCTCGACCAGATTGCAGCATCGCTAGCTCCGCTTCGAGCCCAAGGCGACCAACAACCACCAACCGTTGCTATACGGGACAATCATGTTGTCCGTAGAGCACCCCAGGTGGATAATCGTAGGGCTACACCAGACGAATCAGAACCAAGCGATGATGACGTCGAAAACATTTTGGTACGACGACCTGCGCTAGGGAATGAGCGTGTGGAACGAGCAGAACGAGACTATCGGGGCAAAGCTGATCTTCCCAGCTTTAATGGCCTACTTCGAATAGAAGAGTTCCTCGACTGGCTGGCAGAGGTCGAGCGATACTTCGACTATATGGAAGTGCTGGACGACAAGAAGGTAAAACTAATTGCTTATAAATTTAAATCCGGTGCTTCAGCATGGTGGGAAAATCTACAGGTTTTCCGCACCCGTCAGAATAAGGCACCCATCCGAACATGGCCTAGAATGAGACAACTTCTTAGAGCTCGATTCCTCCCTAGCGACTATGAACAAATTTTGTTCCAACAATACCAAAATTGTCGTCAGGGAAATCGAACCGTAGCCGAATATCTTGAAGAATTCCAACGATTGGCTACACGGAATAATTTATCGGAATCAGAGGCACAATAGGTATCACGATTCATTGGTGGGTTGCGATTTGCAATCCAGGATCGAGTCCAGATGCATCCGGTATGGACGTTGAGTGAGGCCAACCAATTGGCCACTCGAGCAGAAACACAGTTGTCACGGCCCCCTGCTCGACCCTATCCGGCAACACAAAATCCCAACACCGGACCCACTCAAGATATAACGCTGGCCAAAGGCAAGGAGCCTATAGGAGGGCGTCCTCAACCTCCTACGGTCACGAACCGGGACGGGGGAAGCGGTTCCTCAAGACCTCAACGTACAGCTCCCACTACAGCAGGTTCCAGCAGGATCCCCAACCCGTATGGTCGGCCAAGACCAGACCATTGTCTCCGTTGTGGCCAACCAGGTCACTGGTCGAACGCTTGCCCCCAACGCCCCGTAGCACACTTAACTACGAATGAAGGCGGCGTGGAAGGCGAGTTAACAGAAGACAACCATGAATTGGAACAGGCCGAAGAGGGGGGACACAGGAGATGTCGATTGGCTGACTGAAGATCATGGGGAATCGCTAGTAGTAAGACGACTACTTTACGCCCTCAGGAAGGAAGTGCACCCACAACGACATAATATTTTTCGCACAAAGTGCACCGTGCAGGGCAAAGTCTGTGACGTAATCATAGACAGTGGGAGTAGCGAAAATATTGTCTCGAGAATTATGGTGGATAAGTTACATCTGCCTATGACAAAGCACCCTACCCCTTACTCTATCGGCTGGATCAAGAAGGTGAACGAAACCAAGGTAACTCATCAATGCATTATTTCATTTTCCATTGGTAAAAGCTATAAGGACGAGGTCCTCTGTGATGTGGTTGACATGGAAGCCTGCCACATGTTACTTGGGCGGCCATGGCAATCGGATCGAGATGTGACCCACAGTGGACGGGAAAACATATACATGTTCACCAAGGATGGTCGAAAAATTATTTTGGCCCCTATGACGCCAGACAAACACCCTGAAGCTTCTAAAGTGGAGGGGAACTCTCTCCTTACCATTCGCGAGTTTGTTAAGGAGTCAAAGGAAACGGGCGAGATTTATGCGGTTATGGTAAAAGGCGAGGAGCCAGGATCCTCTAATATTCCTCAACGCCTTAAACCGCTGCTAGAAGAATTTCGAAGTACTTGGCCTGCAGAGTTACCAGATGAGTTGCCTCCCATGCGAGACATACAACATCACATCGACCTTATTCCAGGGTCCAGTCTACCCAACCGACCGCACTATCGGATGAGTCCGAAAGAGTGTGAAATTCTACAGGGACAGGTGGAGGAACTGATCCATAAGGGTCTTATTAAAGAGAGTATGAGCCCCTGTGCCGTTCCGGCACTCCTTACCCCAAAGAAGGACGGAACATGGCGTATGAGCATCGATAGCCGCGCGATCAATAAAATAACAGTTAAATATCGATTTCCAATACCGCGGTTGGATGACATGCTGGACATGCTCGAGGGCTCCAAGGTGTTCTCGAAACTGGACTTACGGAGTGGATACCATCAAATCCGTATTAGGCCAGGTGACGAGTGGAAAACGGCCTTCAAGACCAAGGAAGGGCTATATGAGTGGCTGGTTATGCCCTTCGGTTTGACCAACGCACTAAGCACCTTCATGCGTTTAATGAACCAAGTGTTGAAGCCGTTCATTGGCCGTTTCGTTGTCGTTTACTTTGACGACATTCTAATATACAGTCAGGATGAAACGGAGCACATGACCCACATCAGAAAAGTACTACAAGTGTTGGCCGACAACAAGCTATACTTAAATCTGAAAAAGTGTAGCTTCTTAACTGATCAATTATTGTTTCTGGGGTTCATCGTGTCGTCCACGGGTATCCGAGTGGACGAAGAAAAGGTACGAGCTATTCGGGATTGGCCGACCTCCGACAAACATTCATGAGGTACGAAGTTTTTATGGGTTGGCGACCTTCTATCGTCGATTTGTGCGGAACTTTAGCAGTATCGTCGCGCCGATTACCGACTGTATGAAGAAGGGTCCGTTTCAATGGACCGAAGGGGCTGAGAAGAGCTTTACAGAAATTAAACATCGGTTGTCCACTACCCCGTTCTGGTACTCCCCAATTTCGACAAGCTATTTGAGGTAGAATGTGACGCATCTATTGTCGGCATTGGGGGAGTCCTTTCTCAGGAGGGCAGGCCGGTTGCCTTTTACAGTGAGAAACTTAGCGACGCACGACAGAAGTGGTCGACCTATGAACTTGAATTATATGCAGTGGTTCAAGCGCTGCGCCATTGGCGCCATTATCTTATTCAAAGGGAATTTATACTGTACACTGATCATCAGGCCTTAAAATTTATCAATACTCAGACTAACGTGAATCGTATGCATGCTAGATGGATTTCGTTTTTACAGGAATTCACGTTCGTTCTGAAACACAAATCAGGGCAGCAAGAACAAAGGTGGCAGATGCACTAAGCCGACGTGCATCCCTTCTTATTACAGTGAGCAGTGAGGTGATCGGGTTTGACTGCCTCAAGGAACTTTATGCCGACGACGAGGATTTTCCAGATGCATGGAAAAAGTGCCAAGAGGGTCACCCGAGTGATCTTCTAATTCAAGCTGGTTTCCTCTTCAAAGGAAATCGACTTTGCATTCCGCAGAGTTCGTTACGGGACAAGATTATTATCGAGCTGCATGGCGGTGGACCTCGGCGGTCATCTAGGACGAGATAAGACTCGAGCGATGGTGGAAAGAGCGGTATTACTAGCCGCAACTTACTCGTGATGTGGGCAGGGCGGTACAACGATGTCATATTTGTCAAACCGCTAAGGGACAAGCTCAAAATACAGGTCTTTACAAGGCCATTACCCGTGCCAGATGCCCCTTGGGAGGATTTATCTATGGATTTTATATTAGGGCTCCCACGAACACAACGCGGCATGGACTCAGTGTTCGTGGTGGTAGACCGATTCTCTAAGATGGCACACTTCATTCCGTGCAAGAAGACCTTTGATGCGATACACGTTGCGAACCTTTTCTTCAGAGAGGTTGTGCGACTACATGGGATTCCTAAGACGATCACTTCAGACCGAGACACAAAGTTCGTTAGCCACTTTTGGCGAGCCTTGTGGAATCGGTTCGGTACACGACTTCACTTCAGCAGTGCTTATCATCCACAAACAGATGGACAGACTGAGGTCGTCAACCGCACATTGGGCAATCTCATCCGTTGCCTTTCAAGTGACAAACCGAAGCAGTGGGACATGGCCCTGGCTCAAGCAGAGTTTGCATTCAACAACATGGTAAACCGATCGACAGGAAAATCTCCGTTCCAGATTGTTTATGGGTGCGTTCCTCGTCACACACTCGATTTGGTTCCCCTGCCCAAGCTTCCGGGCATGAGCGTTACAGCTGAACATATGGCAGACCGAATCATGGACATACATGCAGACGTGCGCAACAAATTACAGGCTTCGAACGAGAAGTACAAAGAAGCGGCCGACAAGCATCGGCGCGCCAAAGTGTTCGAAATAGGAGATCAAGTGATGGTCCACCTACGTAAAGAGCGATTTCCTACCGGGACCTACAACAAGTTGAAACACAAGAAGATTGGACCGGTACCGATCATTCACAAGATCAATGACAATGCCTACGTTGTTGATCTCCAGATGACATGGAGATTTCAAGGACTTTCAACGTGGCAGATCTGTACGAATATCATGAACCAAAGCTGGATGAGAACTTCGGGGTCGAGTTCTTTCGAAGTGGAGGAGACTGATTGTAGGACGGGTCGCTGACTATTTCATGGCCCAGATGGAGCAAAAGGAAAGACCGGACGGGGCCCGAAAGTGATCCGGACCGTCAGGACCGTGAATCGGTCGTATTCACAATCCGGAATGAGTTACGGGACGTATAATATATCAATTTGGGGTAGCTCGAAGCTACTTTAGTAATTGGTATCAGAGAGAGGTTTCTTCCTCAGGACGATGACCTCTAATGACGCAGGGAGGACGTGGTAGGTCGATCACCATCTTCCCTACCGAGTGTTTCTCGAAATCCACGAGAAGAAATGAGAAAAGAGTAAAAAAAGGAAAATTTAAGGTTTATTAACTAAATAACTATTAACTTACTTATTTTGCCTTAATGTTACGTATATTTATCCTTTGATTTGGGATCCATTTCATAGTTTTAGGTTGAGGTTTATTTTGAGGATCTTTTGCATTGAATGATATTTATCATTTGAATGATAAATATCTTCAGCAAGTTAGGATGATCTTGAGAACCAAAAGCCGGTTTTTATCTTTCAAAAGCCGGTTGAGCCAACCAACCGATTTCATCGAGCTCGATGGGGTTTAACTATATAATATGCAGGGCATTGAGTAAGGCCTAACACTCTATGCTGGCTAAGTGCCAGGACTGCCAGGCCTAGTGAAAGCCGGGGCAGGCCAGAAGAAAACGAGGTAGACCCGGTACTTTATCAGTCGCTGGGCAGGATGTAGTAAGAAGTTCATTTAGGAATATATTTAGTTAATTAGAGGTAAGTTTTTAAAGTGGTAGATGAGTTAAATAGACTATCCACCGCTGGTGGTTAGATATATAAATTTAACGGAGTTTTTCAAAAAATTAAATTATTTTCCACAAAATAACTTCCCTTTGTACAAGTAAAGCCAAACGGGGTGTTTTATAAAAAAAGGTTAGAAGACGTGATATGCTTCAAAATTTGTAAACTAGTTAATGTACACATAAGAATTTTTTATACCTTAAAACGATTGATACTAGACTTGTGTTGGGATAAACAAAGGGATTTTTAAGTTAGGTTCCGTGGTGTCCAGTAGTTTGTTGTCGGAAACTTAGAGAAAGGGAAACATACAACGAAATTGAGTAAAAGCAAAAACACTAAAAACCTCTAAAAAAACTTCTTTTTTCCTTCCCGTTAACCACATCTGAAACTTCAGTGTCTTCATTGTACCGTGAATCTTTATTTAAGAGGGTTGATTACAAACCAGAACAAAAACACGAAAAAGAGAAAAGTTCAAAATAATTACAATCTCATATTTATGATTGTCACTACTTACACGACCTCCAACCTTCCCTTCACTCTATCTACTAATCCTAGTCCCCTGTTTAGTACCGAAACTATGATATAATTTAAAATCCCTAATGTAAAACATCTTGAATACACAGTAATAAGATGATTCTTACCTTTCATATATATCTTCTCCATTTTCTAAACATCTTTAGACCTGTCTCACCTATTTGTCTATGTAGTACCACCCGGGGAGCTGTCCAGACGGGCCTGGCACTAAGCTGGCCCGTCCCTGTCCTGCGCACAGGAGAAACTTACCTGCCTCTTCTACCAGAGGACGTAGAGTAGTAGTAATAGAAGTATAGGTCTCTCTACGAGGTTACGACAGTCTCGTGAAATTCACTGTGACGAGATTCACGTAACCCTGTGAATATGTCAGTGCAAATGGCCGATGATACGTTTGATGTGCGATAAACTGATTATGATTGGTAAACTAGTTACCGGAAATTATAACGACCAATCCTATTAAATTTTTTTTTTTTTTTTTTTTTCCGGGTCAGTTGTTAAACTAGGTATAAACAAATACCTTAGTGAAAACAATCCGTTAGTATATCTAGGGTAGGTAACCGAACCGTCTGCCAATAGATGTCTTTTTATTCCGGTTTAGTTCCTACTACCTAGTAAACTAGTCACACTAAAAAACGAACCATTGGGTACTTTAAGCAACCTGTCAAGTCTAGATAGTTAACCTGACAAGTTTAATTGGCTACGTTGATCCTCGTGATATGAATGTCACGAGACGTTCGTGCTCTCGTAAAAAGAATATACTATTACAACGGTGATTACATACACATGAGTCAAGACCGTTTATCCTGGGTTTTTAGATCTGGTAACCAAGTTACTGTACCTCTTACTGCGGTTTTAGGACTGAAATCACTGGTTAAGAATCTAAAATCACTGATTATAGCAGTGGAAAAAAAAAAAAAGTCAACGTACACCTGGAAACTAAACAAAGAGGAGAAGTGGTAGTCTTTAACTTGCCAACACTAAAAGGATAGTTTCTATGAAAACACCCCATTGGGTAAGTGTCCACACAGTGTTTCAGGTGATTGTAAGTGATGCTTTGTAATCAGAGTGTTCGAGACGTTTAGGTGCTTATACCTGCCGGTACTACCAAAGAAAGGTGACAGGTTTAAGGTGTTTGGTCTAACCTTAGTAGATTTTGTAAACATTTTGTGGGTAGTTCAAGATATCAGCACAGATCCGGGACCCTGGTTAGGTGTTGAGTCCACCCGGTAAGATGACCCTTTGTTACCCCTACCCTATGGTTGGCATCTAAACACACACCCCAGTGATACTACACATAGAAAATAGTACGAACAATGAGTGGCCTACTTCACTTACGTCCTTTTAGTCGGACTAAGTTTTGAGTCCACCCGGTGTCACGTACTTGAGTTCGCCAAAGTCTTCTTCTTATGTAACTGGGTAACTGCAACGGGTAGTCTCAAAATGCAGTCCATTAAAAAATACATGCCGAGATTATTCCCAAGAGTGGACTACCTACCTTTACTTAATTTTTCTCATGTTGTACCACCCGGGTGTCCGAACCGTAAGATGCCTGCCTAAGGTCAGGTTTGTGCACTAAAGAAAGGAGAGGGTAGTATGGATGTACGGCTGTTTTAACCGGCTTATCTCAATTGGTTGAAGAATGGTAAGTTTAATTTCTGGCTATCCCGCACAAACTACGTACCCGAATACCCTCTAATCCCCCTAAACTACCCTATTCTAAACTTTATTCATTATTAATGAATACATTACCTAACAGTACCCTAAACACCTTGTGGTCCGTTAGGTTGTGTGCAAACCTTATTTCCTCATAAAACGGGTCCACAATTGGAGTGTACCCAAAACGCCCGGGGTGGTACTACAAAAACAATATGGGTGTAACAGACAGTTAAAAAACTCTATTGAAATCTCGTACTAGGTTTTTTAGTTCGTCTAGGTTACGAGTTCACCTGGTGTGTTGTATTTCATTACCCTTGTAACTAAGGATGGTAACTTTTGTGTTTTTAGTCTGGTCGGACTTATTTTTCATCACGGTAGGTTGGTAATATTCCAGTTTGTCTGGTTCCACTTCCCTTTTGTGTTTATAATAGAAGTACGTTTTTAAAACACCGGGTGTTCTTCAAAGTTACCATCCGCAAATTAGGGGTGATGAAAACACCACCCCAAGTGAACTTGAAACCTAAACGGATTAAAAATCCGAGTACGGACTTTCACTAGAGTTTTTTACCTACCTCTCACACCTATATCAGATATGCAGTACCACCCTGGGTGTATTTAATAATTACAATTGGGTGGAAAGTTTTTTTTTATTTATTTATTTATAGGTTGTGCCCTTCGTTGCGGTTCGGAACCTAAAGTTCACCCTGTTTTATGTTAGGTAGAGTGTATCAGGGACATTTATTACGTACATTAACTGGCAGTGTCTACGTTAAGGTAGAGTGAATTAAAACCCTCGCTCAATCCACAATGGGTGATTGTCGAAGCACCCACAATGGGGATGATACACCGGGTGGAACTACTAAAATACATATAGGTGCGACAGGTAAGCAAAGAGGTCTGGTAAAATCTTACCTCATGGTTTTTCATACATCTAGGTTTAAAGTCCACATGGTGCGGTGTCCTTTGTCATCATTAAATCACGAAGTGGTAATTTTAAAGGATTCCGTGGTAGCAGAGTAAAAATTACAAATAAACGTTAGGTTGCATAACTCCTACAGTTTTATAGAAGAACTTCCCTTTAATGTTTCTACTCTAACTAAGTTTTGAAAACACTGGGTGTTTTGCAAAAATTATAAATAAGTAGTGACAAAGATAACCATACCAGGTGGACTCTAAACTTAGAAGAATACTAAATCCTAGAGCAGGATTTAACTCTACATTTTTGTCTACCTGCACCACCTATATGTTTTTTATGTAGTTCCACCGGGGGTGTGGCAATCCCATTGTGGGTGATTCGACAATGAGCCCATTGTCGATTAAGCGAGGGGAATTATGGAGAGTTCAGGCACGCGGTTTGTGAGGGAATCGCCAAGCCGGCAACGGGGGCGGTGTACTATAGGGCCACATTGTTACACCGTGTTCGAAACGCTCCGGGTGGCACCTACATACACAAGATAGGTGTGGTAGATAGGTAAAAAGTCAAGTAAGATTCGATACTCGGGTTTTTACTACGTTTAGGTTTCGAGTTCACTTGGTGTGGTTTCTTCTCTCACCTCTAACTTGTGAATGACAACTTTTGTATGGCCCTTGTGGTAATACAAAAAAGAGTGGGTTGGACGAGTATTCGAGTGCGTTCCGGATCTACTTGCCTTCGAACTATGTTTTTGAAGGTACCGGGGGAAGTTACCATACACAAGTTAAAGGCGATAAAGTACACCACACCAACTACATCTTGTCCAGCGACTAATAAAGTACCGGATCTACCTAGTACTCTTCTGGCCAGCCTCAGCTTTCACTAGGCCTGGCAGTCCTGGTATTTAGCCGACATAGAGCGTTAGGCCTTACTCAAAGCCCTGTATATTATATAGTTAAACTCCATCGAGCTCGATGAAATCGGTTGGTTGGAGCGATACGGCCCAACGAGTAGGGCTTTAGCACTCTAAGCTGGAATAGCTGTCAGTAATCCGATCAAATAAAAGTTAAAATGATAAATATCATTCAAAATTAAGCTAGTATTAAAATCTAGACATCCCGAAATCTAATCACGGGTTGTATCTTTCACGAATCTTATACATCATCTTGTTGTACCAACTCCGGCAAACTATTGAAAGATAAAACCGGCTTTTGGTTCTCAAGATCATCCTAACTTGCTGAAGATATTTATCATTCCAAATGATAAATATCATTCAACGCAAAAGATCCTCAACCTCAACCTCAACCTCAGACTATGAAATGGATCCCAAATCGAAAATAAATATACGTAACATTAAAGCAAATAATAAGTAAGTTAATAGTTTTTGTAATAAGTCTTAATTAAAGGAAAAAAAATAATAGGAAAATAAAGAAGAGCACCTAAGCTCTTTGAGAGTCAATCCTCTGCCACTAGCTGGATGGTACAGGAGGGACGCATTCACCAGATGAACTCGAAACCTAGGTGTAGTAAAAAGAGCCAAGTAAATGATTTTACTCTACCTTTTACCTACCTACCACACCTATTTTGTGTATGCAGTGTCACCCAGGGTGCATCGAACTCGATGGAGGGTGTCCCTATAGGGTCACCACCCCACGTTGTCCGTTAAGGTATATTTTTTTATTATTTATTTATTAGAGAGAGAGAGAGAGAGAGTTTTCCGACTTCTTCCTAAGGGACTAAGACGTTAAAGCCATTCACTTTATTTAATTCCCGAGCAAACCGTCGACACTTAGTCTACCTAAGCTACTTCCAACGATAAAAAACCAGTAAACCATCATTTCTTAATCTTCCTAAACATAAACTCCCCCCGAAGGTTTACCCCCCCCCCCCCCCCCCTTTAGGGTAGAGTTCCGATATTAAAGTTTAGGTGAGTTAAAGCATGTTTGGTTTTAGGTGGATTAATATGTACTAAAGTTTAGATACAACGACTTACCCTGGAAGACAAGAAGTACAGAAAAAATCTAGCAGATTAAAGGGTAAAACTTACACAAACCTACTACGA